>JAUCMU010000002.1:7791176-7820447 GCA_032275025.1 Enteromius treurensis | reverse complement strand
AAAAAAAAAAAAAAAAAAAAATATATATATATATATATATATATATATATATATATATATATGGTTTTTGCTTTCTCCATATATTTCTTGGTCATGAAGTCTGAATCCAGAGCCATATTTTCATCTGTTTTCATTGAGTCTAGAACACATGGACAGTCTTGACTTGTTCCTCTTCTGGTTTCTGATCTTGATTACAACATTTCACTAAAAGCACAGCTGCTAAAAGTGGTATTCTATAATAGTATATAAGTATATAAATAATCAGGCATTTTAAATAAAATGTTTAAATCTGAACCTTATTGTTTATTGATTCTTTCTGCTATTTCATTAAATGGTTGAAATTAATCACTGTGTTGTGAACGGTCTGTGACTTTTGGGAATTCACAAAAAAAACTTCAACTAGTTTGCTAATAGCTATTTCTGTCCACTGTTTTCTGCCTATATTGTTCTGAACACTGTTGTTCTGCACAACAACAGGGCTGTTAATGTGTTTAATTAGATAATTGGCATTGTGGTGGTGCAAATTAGCGGTCAAAGATCTAAGCCAGTAACTAAAATGTTGTAGCTTCAAACTCTACAACAGGCTAAAACATTATCATTACATCTTTGAGGAAAACACTTAACCTCAGGTTACTCTAGTACTTAGAAAACAGACGTTTGTTGCAAGGTCAAGTTCGCCATGTCATCTCATAGGTACAGTATCACACTGCCGGTTTCCACAACTCTCTGTGGTTGAAATGAACATCTCATGGGTATCTGAGTCAGCCAGCAGCCGCTAATCACAAGACAGCAGACTCTCGGAAGATGAATGAATTCCGCTGTTTTCAATATTTATTTTCTGGCCTTATTTGCATTCATCTTAATTTACAGTATGCTATTTATTCAAGGGTATGACATTGCGCTGGAGTAAATAATTCTTAGGCAAAATAATTTGCTTTCATAGCAAAACACCATGCTAAGAATTATTTGTGCGTTTATTGCTTTTCTCCCCCCTCCTCATTCTTCTATTTTTCTCAGCTTTTCTTTATCAATTTGACAGGGCTGAAAGCTTAGAGAGACTATCCATGCTGGTAATGTAATGTGTTTCTGTAATTACCTGCGGAGGCCAAATGCCTTTTGTTAGCGGCACGGCTAAAGCTCATTAAAAAAAAAAAATAAATAAAAAACAGGAGTCGCATGGTTCTTATTTTGGTTGAACCTGCATATGTAGCTTTTCAATTCGCACTTTTCAATGGGGGTCTTTGATTTAGTCCCCTCACACACAAAGTTGAATAAATTAGTGTGGTGGGTTTAGTAATTGTGGCACTGTCATGGTTCGCTGAACAGAAGCATGAGTATTACACGGAGGGCCGACCCATCACCTCTCTTTGGGTGACATGAAATGAATCATGACAATTATCATACCGCTGCTCTCAGCAAATGGAAAGTTCTCTCCTTTCATTTGTTTGTTTATTTATTTTTTTGTCTAGATTTCCCCATGCTTCCCCCCAAGGTGTTATGACCTCAGGTAGTAATGAATCAATTCAGACTTTGACGGTACTACCTTAACAAGTCCCAAAAGAGATGGCGCTAGTCATTGTTATAGCTGTATTACATTCTGAAAGCCATTATCGAGAGTTGTAGTGTGGTCTGACAGATATTCTTGGAGGTCGGAGTTCTGGCCTAGCTGTAGATATGTTGATGTATGCTCTCTACCCGTAATTCCCTTTCCTTTCTTACTGACCTAATATAGAAGAAAAGGAGCTTGACTGATAAACACAGCTACAGCTACTGATGTAGACAACAGGTTTAAAAAAAACTCCAACCAACTGCTTCTAAGGTCTTTTTTTTATTGATTGTAGTTTGTGTACCAGATGCATGATCTGAGTGTTTGCAATGAATGGATGTACAAATAGCAGACAAGGTAATGAAACAACTATATGGGCAGATATAGAAGGGTCGATGACTGTCTGGGACAGAGATTGACTCAAAGTGTGTCTGTACACTAATGGACACTTAAACGAGAGTTCTCGGCTCTCTCGCTGAATTTTACCTCCAATCAATCTCAAAGCCAAATGACGCAATAATTTAATAAATGCTTCATCCAATTCTCTAAGCCTACATTCATTCGGGACTCATGTCGGTATTCTCACCTTTGGATGGTTCAGATGTACAGCTGTGGGGAAGAGGAACGGGGCTTTTCTGAGTGCCTACAGCTTTTTTTCCACTGAGGATAACTGTTGCTGCGCCCATCCAAGTTAAATATTAATAACCCAGAATAAATTCACCAGCTGGCACAATACATGTTGAGCATACATAAATAAATACATACATTTAAATTGCACCACACCGCAAAAGGAACTTCCAGTACTAGGTTTTTATTATGGGGATGATAAACAAATGTGCCATATTTTGAAAGTAAATGGTTTGTAGAAACCACATTGTGTGAATTTGAACAAAGACTCCTAGTTGCGACCACTAACAAATGCATTCTTGTTTGTGCCTTGCATGCAAATCAAGTTTAAATGGGAGATCTTGATTCCAGGCTTCGTATGCATGAACAATAAACCATAATAAAAAAAAACAAAGGAAGCATTAGGTAAATCTTTTTATCCATCTCAGCCTCTTTTCCTCTCTCCAATTCAGAGATTCCAGTGCATCTACACATATTTTGATCCTATTCTTTTGTCCTCCCCCAAACTGCTGTGTTTACTCTGTTAGTTCACATGACTGGGCAGCTTCAAAGCCGCTAATCCTCTCAATGTCTGGAGGCATCTGAGAACACGTAACTGATCCAGAAACCTTCTCACTGCAGCACAGGTCTAGCAGATAATGGAAGGTTGTAGAAATAAGTGGGTTTCTACAGTATTTCTAAAAGTAATTCAACTCCTTTTGGGTGTAGCAGCACTCTTAATCTGTTTGAAAAGCATTTGTTCGAAACCTGAACTAAGTGGCACTTATTGCCCTGTTTGGATCTATCTGATATTTTTCAGTGCCATTTTTTGTTGTATTTTTAGGTTTGTATAATTCATTTGCTGGTCTGAATTCATGTGTCATGCAGTCTTAAAAGGAAATTGAAAAGCATCGCCGATAAAGAAAAATGAGGTAGCGAATAGCAAAACAGACAGGAAGCCGTGCTTGCTTTGTCCAGAGCAAGGTCAGTAAACGTGAGAGTATCAAGTCCTCCATGGGAAAGTAGGAGCGTTCTTGGCTTATATGCCAATACACAGCACACTGTGTGAATATAATGAACTAGAAGAGAGGTTATCTTATGACGTCTGAATTGAGCTTCTGTTTGTGGGCTGAGCGTTCATGCTCGATTAGATTAGGACTTCCTTTTGGCTCGCGTTCAGTGTTTTTTTTCCCAGGGAGGACTTCGGGTGTAGAGAAACTGCTCAGGTGGATTGGAAGTTTAGCTGACGAAACTAACTGATGAACCACATAACAAAGCCAAGGACTGATGGGTCTTAAATGCACAAAAAACACTAGAAAAAGTAAATATAGGGCACATATAATGGGTCCGTCTGAAATACACATTGCCTCGCGCTCTCGCACAAACAGGTTTGCCCATCTCCGGAGTAATGTATTTTAAACTTTGAGAGACCTCAGTGTGCAATAACAGTAGACAGATGTGGGTGTTCCTGCAGGTTTGATCAGTCGCTGTAAATCTCACTGTCTGGAGCTGCAGCAGAAACCCATCAATCTCACTCACAAAGTTTTGAAATGTGAGATCGTCACTTCATGGTGAAAGCATAATAAATCAATGCGCTGTAATGACTTTGCTGCACAATGGCCAGGGCTTCAATAGGGGCGCGATTGGAGTAAGAATAGGTCAAATTCTTGTGGCATTTAGTCCATATCTTTGAGGACATCTCTGTACTAGTTTGGTATATAACACTGACCATTCACTTTAAGCATACACTGTATGCATTTCACATTTGTAGTTCTTTTCTTCCAACTCATTTTTAGTGGCCTTTACTCCAGTTTTCAGTGTTTGTTAACTTTTAATAATGTCTTAACTTTTGCTAAGATTTCTTCAAAAACTATTTCTTTTCAATTGCATTTTCTGCTCTGCGGTTTCCCGGGCCAAGTTTGGTAACAGCTTTCACACCGACTGAGCGAACACGAATCAAACTCCTCATATCAAATACACAATAGGCTCTGCTCCAAACATTTGAGTGTGAAAGCAATTTCACACAAGAAATCAATTTTCTTGCTCAGTGTCTGTGAGCTTTAGATGTTGATGTGGCACTATTTGTGAAATACAAAGCTCTACTCACCACATCAACTTCACATTTGACTATTACTTCACATTGTTTATGTCTTTCTTCTCGGGCTGGTGTTGTGCTGACTCGGCAACCTGGTGCGGCCACCACAGGTCTCAGTCATTATGTCTACTTTTAATTGGTGTCTGTAAACACCAGGACAAGGTCAGAGCACTCCTGCGGTTGACATGGTAACAGTGTCCAGGGAAACGAGTATGGCTGATCTGAGAACTGTCAGGATATGGCCACTTCTTATCTTAGAGAAAAGCTTTCTGAGAAAAAAAACAGCTCATTCTCTCTCCAGTGTTATTTTTTTTTCTTACAAGACTTCTTTTCCTGCCCGCGGAGTTGAAGACGCTCTGAGGATCAGGGGCTGATTATTTTTCACCAACACACTTGGGGGAAAAGCAGAAAGCCTTTTTGGAGAGTCTCTATTTGTTCGGCAGGGCCTGGGAGAGGGTGGACTCTCATTCGTATAAAAGCTCTCCCTCACAATAGGGTCATCTAGACCCGAGCGGCCCACTCACCTGTGATGGGCATCGCAGAAACGGTTGTATTTTCAGAGTCCAGAGACTGTGATGTCAGTGACTTGTGGAAAAGTCTGTGTTTGAAGGAAGATAACAGGCTAGTGGTTAAGGATCTAGGTTTGTAATACAAAGGTTGCAGGGTCAATCCTCTATAGGAAAGGATTCCTGAATTGGAGGGTTGTTTGCTGCTGGCTTACTGTACTTAAAAAGTGTCACTTGGAGAAACGGAGAGATTTAATCTAAACCAGCCACTTGTGAGCTTTTATTTTTTGAATAATAATTTGCTTTAGACTAATGAAGTAGCAACACAATTTTAGTGGCTATTTGTGAAAATAAGACTCTAATGTGAATTGCACAGAGTCTATTTTTCTGGCGCCAAAATCGGCAGCCTAAAATTTGGCAATATATTAGAGTTTGCAAAAGCACGGACATTAATATCCATTTATTCATGAGTTCTTATCTGCCTGTTGCACTTGTCTAATCAAGTGGTTTTCCGAAAGCAAACAAGCAAACAAAAAATACTGTCCTTAGGGGGAATATATTAGGATAATTTTTAGTGGGATTCAGATTAGACCACCAGCCGCGCAAGTTTACAAGTCTGTCAGGAATTTGTTGATTTGAATGCAGCTCTCCTGAAAATATCTGACAAACCTGTCAGTCTGAGATAGACTAGAATTAGCCTGGATAGGCTGAAAAAAAACATTGTTGGATAAATGGGATTTATGTAAGTTTAAAGGGTTCTTCTAAATATTGAAATAGACATTTAATTACCCATATGATGTCCCAAACCTAGATGAAAGTCATGTAAGTAAATGATCCTTGATACTCTCTTAAACGTGTGTCAAAGACTGACATAGAAGAGAAGAAATTGTTAATGAAGCTGTTATTTTTTTTTATGTCAGATGGACTATTTTATCAATGGCCTTACTACCTTTTGGAGCCTTGAGTATGGAATCATATTTCATATTTCATCAAAATATCTTAATTTGTGTTCTGAAGGTGAATGGAGGTCTTACAGGTTTTAGTACCAACATGAGGGAGAGTCATTTATTGAACTAAGTGAGTAATTTAAGTGAACCATCCCTTTAATAGGTTGCTACAGTACTGTATGTGCCATTAAAGTGGGAAGTGTGTTTGAGCTTAAAACAGAGCTTGAGCAAAATGACTCGTGTGGGTTCACTGTAACAGGATGTTGTTGTCGAGGTTACATTAGTTCAAGAACTGACTTACTCACAATATGAAATATAAAGTTTAAACTTTTTTTTGCTTTGCTTTGTACTTCAAAATTTTTATAAAACTTAAGTGCAATGTATATGACATACAGTCCCAGTTTCAACAGGAAATTTGAGTGGCTTGAATAAATAAATAGTCTTTAATATCCAAAACTACTGAATAATTATGCAGTATTATGAGGTGGAACTAATTCTAGAGAGGAACAATAATACATGAAGTGCACGATGATTCATGTGTATTCTGCTTAAATGTATTTAGTCAGGTTTTTGAAATAAGCTAGCAAATATGCAAACTCAAGGTATTGGTGAGTATTGGGAATGAAACTCATTGGTTGGCCGAACAGATGTTTGGACAGACAGATGAACAAACAGACTGATAGTGAGACTTTTCAGTATATACAGGCATCTGAGGGAAAGCCACGAGGAGGTTTAATTTGGCTTTTAGGGGCTAAAAAGGGTCCTGCTCTCAGTGTGAAGTTTTGCGACCTTTTTTCTCAGCCAAAGAGATGAAGTGGCTTTGAGCTGCTCTAAAGTGTGAGAAGAAACCGATCAGAAATCCCTACTGACAGACGCAGGGGGCAGATAAGGTGCTCAGGAGCTTTATAGTCGACACCTTTCCTGAGACTGAGGCAGGCCTATGGATTCCTGTCAGAGAAACACAGAGAATGAAAAGGAGCAAAAGACTGTGCAGAATAGGGAACGTTGGTGGAAAAGAGAGAGAGAGAGAGAAGGAGATAGCGGAGGGGGTTTGGGGCTGTCACAGACCATTAAAGCTCCTTATGTGCCTCTCCTGCTCTCCCTCTCATCTCTACAGCGCAACACACAAACACTTTCAGCCGGGGTTACCATTAAAATACACTTAAATCGTCCTCTCACACTCCAACCAGGGATGTATGGACACCCTTATGTACACACGCTAGCAGCTAGTCACTTGCGTTAAGGGCAGGTTGCAAATTATAGGGGGAGTCGAACCTGAAAGTCTCTCTTTTTAAAGTCTAGACGCTATATTTGACTGTAATGTCCTCTCTCCCTCTCTGTGCCTTCATTTGACATGAACACAATTATCCTTGAAAGGATTGGCTAGCAAAGGGAAGGTTATCTGGTCAGAACACTATCACTATGTTCCTGCCCCCCATCGGGATGGAGGATGGTGGTCGAGCGAGACGCGCTTCACATGTTTCAGAATCAGCCCACGGCTTGACCTACAGAGCCCTGCCGAAAGGTCGCTTAGACGTAAAGATGGAGGACAAACGAGTTCGTGAGGCGAGTGAATGAGTGGATGATTGAGGAATAAAAGTTGGTTTGTTTGGGTGGAGAGCGTGTGCAGTGGTTTAATGAGGCAGCGCCAGCCTGTTTACGTTTCTCCCACCTGTAAATGCGTTTTAGATGGGAAGGGAAATTCGGCGGCAAAGTTAATGTGGGAGCAAATAAAGTATGGCAGGTGTAAAACGGCAGGAGGGAGAGATGGCAGACATGACCTTGCATACAGAATCGAAATGTCGGGACGCTCAACGCCAAACCTCTGGAGCTGGGAATAAACGCGGATTTGAGTCGAATTAGTGTTGTTGGAGGTGGCAGTCATGAGCTCAAATAGCTTTTAGAACTTTTTGTTTTACTTTCCATTAAACTGAAAACTTTATTCAAAGCAATGTACTTTTTAGCATTTAGCAACAGTTAGCCCTACCCTCAAAATCATTTTGAAAGTTTTGTGCTTAATTGTGCATCAATAAGTTAGAAATCGCTATTCTTTTAGCGTCTCTTTGGAGGGAAATGACATTAGCTTTAGCATTAGCATTATGAGGTGAATAATGTTTGAATACATTTAAGATGAGGATTTCTGGGGGTATGTACAAGATAAAGTCCTCTACTTGTATAATTGTATTAATTTAACAAGTCACTTGATTCATAGCATCTCTTTGAAAACTCATCTCTTTAGTTGTCATTAGCATTTTGTTGCATTTAGCTTTTAATATGCTGACACACCTTAAAAACAGCTATTAGGAAACAATTTAAAACATTTTCTGTGTAAATCTATGTAAATAAGTCTCATTAAGTTAGCCATTCTCTCCGTGTATTTTTTGAGGGAAGCAACATTAGCTTTAGCATTAGCATTACAGGCTAACCATATGTGATGAATAAAGACGGCTAGTCTCATGTTCAAGATAAAGTTCTTGATTTTATCTTGGATGAGAGACCCGAACTTCACTTCAGCTTCTGATATGCATCTCTCCTCCAGTCAGGTTTATGTTCTGACTAGACGTTACAGTCTCGCTCTTTTATCACTGGCCTACATTTGGCCAGCGATAACGTTGTTGGATACAGAGAGGCAACATCTGTGGTCCTGTTTAGAAAAGTGTCATTTTTTCTGTGTGACCCTACTGGGGCAAATGGAGCGGAAGGCATCAGTCATCACTCTTGGAGGATAAGAAAAAAGCGGTTTTAGAGATGGATCATCCAATGGTCCATTTATAATCTAGTGCTGAAATTCCCGCAGTGAACACGCACCAGTGATGTGAATGCGAGAATGAGTCTTACACCCCGGAGATAGTAAATTATTTCACTTGGAAACTGCTGCTTAGGAAGATGAGAACAATGTTACATTCTCAAGGGGCGTTTACAATGACGACGATTAAATCTCTGTGCTGTTGTTTGCTGGTACATGTTCATACTCAGCCACAAAATCTCTGTCAGTGGGAATGCAATTTTACATACAGCAGTGGTGTCCAGAATTGCTCCTGGAGGGCCATTTTTGCTGCTGAGTTAAGATCTAGCCCTAATTACACATACCTAAACTAATGAATCAAGGACGTCGGGGTCATTAGAAACTTCTAGACAATTGTGCTTGGACAGGCTGGATTTTATATATATATATATATATATATATATATACATATATAATTTTGTATTTGTTTTATTTTTAGATGTCTGCCTTCATTTTTTCAGTGATATATTTATGCATTACTTCCATGTTTTTTGTTGCCAAGGATACAGTAGTAAAATAAATAATTAATATTTATTTATAATAAATAAGTACACAAATAAAATATAATATATATATAAAATATATAATATTATTATAATTTATTTTTTTTACCACACATTACCCACTCTCTTTTTTTACATTTGCATATGTATGTAAATGTGAAAAGAGGGTGCCATTATGTATTGTGTGTCTCAATTATGGAAAATTGAGAAAAAGGTGTGAAAATATTATGAAATTGTGTTTATTCATGGATGCACCCACCACACCTCATCCAACACAAAACAAGTGATGCCTGTCAATACATTGTGGGACGTTATCAGTGGACAATAAAATTGCACCAAGAAAAATCCTCCATAATTGAAGAAACACATATTCTATATGTTTATAGAAGTGTCTTAAAACAATCTCTGGTCATATCTATCTTAGTACAGAACTTGTGAGACTCCAAGCTCCATGTTGCCGTCACAGTCTTGCGGTCTCTATCTATCATTGGCGTCCAGCAGACCCTTACACCTCTCACCTCCGCCTTAATCATGTCCCGTTGCGCTCGCGTCCCCGACCTGCTGTCCCCGCGTATTCTACTTCACAGCTAGCTGACTGGCGAATCTCTGATATCAGTCTTACTCAGCAGACATCTGCGCGACGCCCACGCACCTGAGCCAGTGGCCAGACGTGACGAATGGGTATGAAACGGAGGAGTGACCTCTCTCGTTCAGAGTGACACGGGGCCCGTCGCCTCTCAGGAGTCCACATTTATTAACACGCCGTCACACTCGCGGTCAGGGAAATGATCAGAGAGATTAATTCTTCTTTAATCTTTTTTTTCCGCTACATGTCAAACGGGTCTTTGGCTGTGATGGACTCGTAATTAAGAGGACGTTTCACACCGTCTCCATTGTTCTTCTCTTTTCTTGTACAGATGAAGTCTGGTGTCTGAATTTTATGGACTCATTCTTTTCTTTTTTTCTCTCTTCTAGGTAAGAGCTGTCCAGTGCTGAAATGCCTGATGGTCAAAGTATGTAGCATTTTATATGTGTATTTGCTGCTAGTGAATGGAGTGCTATCAAGGTTCCTGAGTCTGTGTTTTTTTTCGGGGCAGCATTGAATGAAGTTTCACCTTTAGAGTTATTGAAAACTAGCACGATTGTGTTCTTTGAACTTCTTCTGAACTCTTGAACTTATATAGGTTATATAGTTTGATGAAGTCAGTTCGAGTTCTGGCAAGCTGAAGAGATAACAGATAGGCTCTAGTGCAAATCCAACGTGTATGGAGTGATGTTGGCAGATTTGACTAATTTTTGGCAGTTGACATTATTCTCGATATACTTGACCCAAACAAATAAAAGATGATACATGTATAATTAAACAACCAGTTGTTAAATCAGTTTAAGCTTGGTATTTACTGAATGTGTTTTAAGCTTCTGAATTTCTGAAAAAATGAATTCAGACATTTGCATTTCTGAATGAATTGTGATGTTTTTCTGTGTAGTTAAAACGTGTCAGCGTGGTATAATTATCTCAAAATGATTTGAATATAAACTATTTTAGCCCTTTCCCTGTCAGATAATTATTTTAAGAAATTCAACAAATATTTGAACACATTCAACAAATTTTTTCATGACGCCAGAAAATTTTGTTGTGTAAATATGTTAGCAGTAAATAGATTTTTATTATAATAATAATGATTTTATATATATATATATATATATATATATATATTATTTTGTTTATTATTATTTTTTTTTTTCTTTTTATATATATATATATATAGTATTTATTTATTTATTTTTTTTCTTGAACATGCACTATTAAAAATACCATTTGGGTTACAAAGAGAATGTTTTGCTGGAGAAAAAAAAAAGAAGAAAAAAGGAGTAAATAAAATAACAATAATAATAATATTATTAATAAATAAATGAATAAATTCATACATGCATAAATAAATAAATAAAACTATTGAATATCTCCTCTTCAAACTATTTATTTCATAGTCTTGCCGTCTATTTGTCTCACAAATCAGCAGGATTTTTTCAGTTCAGGTCATTACGGGACATGCAAATCCTTAGCCTGACTCATTACGATGGAAATGTTTTGTTCAATTGATCGTACAGAGTACACATTGTTTCTAATTGCATCTAAAATGATCAGAGCTTGATTAAGCAGGAAGGGCTTTTAGGATGATATCAGCAGATGTAAGTGAAGTTGGTCATATTCAGCCAGTTAAACCTAACATCAGACTAAATCAGTACCGTATCCATGGGGAGCAGAGAGAGGACACGTTTCCTCAGCAAGTTCAAATAGCCTAAAGGCATCATATATGTAAATGACTGAACGTTTGAGGCAAGAAACAAGCCTTAAACTGATTGCCTGAAGCGTAACCTTTTTGCCTGTTCTGTGAACTGTCACCTCAGTGTGTGTGTGTGTGTGTTTGGGATTTGTTGTGTTTTTGTGTGTAAGCTACTCAATTGGGTCGTTTCGGCATGCATACATAATGAAATTAGATGCTACACTCAGTTTGATATCGCAAGTGTTCACTTAAAGTTTTCCACACAGCTTTGCGAAGCCATAAAATGTTAATTCTTGGCCGAGCGCTTCAAACGGCACACTTCGGACCGACAAATGAATAATAATAACTAATGTGTTTTATAGAATTTCTAACTGGATCAAAAGAGGATTCTTGCCCGCACTGTGTAATGACTCAGAGGAGTCTGGTGCTGCAAAGGGTCTCGATAGCTTAATGCATTATTCACTAAGATGGTAGAACGCTTTAAATTTCCCCTGAAAAAAAAAGGTTTTGAAGGGATTTTTTTCCCCCTTATTATTGCTCCTGGCTATGGCAGTGTGGAAAAAGAAAATCTTCTATTTAGGATGCTATAACTAACAAAACAAATAATATATTATATATATAAAAAACTAAAAAAATTATGATCTGTTGACCCCATTTAAACTAAACCTTTTGTTTTCTTAGTTCTTAGTTTTCTTAATATAAGAAGAACATTTTTACGCTACCTTAAAAAAAAATGGGATCAGTAAGATTATTTAACATGTTTTTTTTTTTTAAAGAAGTCTTTTACATATTGTGAAATATTAATGTAAGTCAAAAATAACGGTTTCCATTGTTATATATTTTAAAATATATTTATTCCTGTGATGGCAAAGCATCATTACTCTAACCTTCTTCAGAATCATTCTAATATTTCGATCTGTTAGAAATTACTGAGGATATACTATATCAGATGTTCTTCTTCTTGTAATTGCCATATATTTGTAACTGTTTGTCAAAAGTATTAGCAATTTCTGAGTAAAACTTTAACTTGAAAACCAAAATAACATCCTAGCATTAAAAACCGAACGTGATCACTTGCATGGGAAAAAATAAAACACACTCAGAAGTGTAAAAATCTTCATATCATTCTGCTTCATTTTTCAGGCAATTAACAGTCAGTAGCATTAACTCTGTCATCGCACTTAATCTGACAGGACTCAATCGGTCGCTCTTCCTTAATTCTTTGACGTCCTCTGCTAAATGATGACATTAGATAACTCTTTCTCTTCCGTCTCTGATGTGTCTGCCCCTCCCCCACCCCCCTTGTGTTATCTATTCATTTATTCATTTATTCTTTCATTTATTTATTGCCAACACGAGAAGCATTTGTTTTGACAGATGCTTGCTCTGGGGCGACTGCCAAAGCGTAGACAGATTTTCTGGAGATGGGCACGACGGCACTCGCTGAACGCAGCGGGCCAGGAAAAACACACTCTACGCAAGTCAGATTTGTTAACAATTATCTGTTCTCTGCCCTTTCACTGTTGCTGCTTCAGAACACAAGGATAATTTTATCCCCGTGTGCCAAATTACGTCTGAAATATGGAGCGGTTAGAGGTGAGGCGTGAAGGGTGGCGAAAGGGGAAGGGTGAATAGGTTTGTGTTGAGCGGGTAAAGTTAGAGCCGGAAGGCAGGAACGCCTGGACCTCGCTCTACTCTTCCACCTGACCTCCACACTCCGGGCTGCTCTTTTGAGGATTTTTGCTTGCTAATTATGCTGAATTATTCTTAACCTGCCTGCCCTTATTTATGGATGCTGGTGTATGGAAAACAGCCTTGTAGCGATTGGAGTTATCATGGGACGGTCACCTTCTGTCCTTATTTACATTATGATATTTTTTTCCCATTACTGTTTAATTATCTAGAGCATTTAACACTGCGATACTGATGAAAAAAATATTCCAAAATATTTCATTTACTTTACACTTTAAGACACATTAGATACAGTAACACTAATAACTTTTGATGTAAATAGTATTTATGATTATTATAAGTGTTTGTTTTTAATTATGAAATAAATAATGATTTATCTATCTGTCTATCTGTCTGTCTAACTCTCATGTATCTGTGTTTGTGTCTGTCAACCCGTAATACTAATTAACTTACTTTTTATAAGTATATAAATAGTTATTATTGCGTTTAATATCCTCCATCCATATTAATGTATTTATTATTTTAAAAATATATGAATATTGTAGTAAAGTAATACTTTTTAATGACCAAATCTACAGTAGAATTATTATCTACAGTGTAAAATAGACCTATTCATTTTTTTTTAATTCATTAAAATAAAACTAAATTAAAATAAATATTATACTGTAAAATGCAATGTTTTAAAACTGGAAAAATTTAAATTCAAGGCACTAAAATTAGTAACTGGAAATAAATAAAAAGATATGAAACCTAAATAATAATATGAAAATGCATTAGTGTATCGGAACGTACAAACACAAAGCCATAACTTTTAGATTCTGTGTTATTTATTAGGATTACAGGACACTATTTTTCACATGACATCCTCTTTAGCGTTCTCTCGCAAAGATATTTGAAATTCTCGTAAAAATATTTGCATCCTCTCACAAACTGTTGGTGTTCTCTCATGACACTGGGTCTTGATGCATGTCCAACTTGACTTTACTTCTCTACAGTAAAGTGCAGTTAGTCCAAACAGAGCTTCTTATCTCTGTTTTGAACCTGTGTGTGAATGCTTTATTAGTGTGTGGCATATTAATGCAGTGTGTGTACATTTATCTGTCCAGCGCACACACACATATACATTCCCAGCAGGTTAATGAGGAGGCGTGAGATAGCACAAGTCATGCCCTTCAACGCAACTACTGTCTGCTTCACCTGCTCCTCACCTTCACATTCCACTTCACATCTGTCTGCAGTGCTGCGAGTTCGCCAAAAGGCACGGTGACCTCCAACATCTGTGTGAATGTTCTGTGTCTGGGTTTGGTTGTTTATTTTGAAGGAAACACAGAAGCTCTCATGCTGCTGCGGCTTGCTGTGGAGCAGCGTGTTTTCTGCTTGTAAACACACCAACCTTTTGGAGAAACCCCTCTGTTTGCAAGCCCAGCCAAACGCATCGGATTGCCCTTCTTTCCCACTGCCAAGCCCAGACAGAACACTGTGAAAGGTGCTTTGTTTTTAGATGTGTTTGTCTGATTTATTAACCCTTGTGTTTTATTTGGGTTGTTTATTTGACTTGCTTCTACACATACGTATGTACATTCGTAAATGTTTATTCAACAGAGTTTCTCCAGTTGTCGCTAAAGATAGTGGCGTGCAGCAATAAGGCAAATCCATCCTGAGAAATTCTTCACAGAACAGTTGATAAATGGCTGACATAATCGTGTAATTGCTTTAATGGGATTTTAATATAGTAATTTCCACCTTAAACTCATGAAAAAAAATAATAAAATCCATCCGTTTGCTTTTTGTTGAGCGTCAGTGTATAACATTGGAACTGTGACATGATGTTGTTTTGACACGTTGCATCCAACGACAGGAATTTCTTCCTCTCGTCCTCCATCATATCTCTCTCTCTCTCTCTCTCCCACCTTGATAGATAAGCATCATGCTGGGCTCTCGCTAGGACAAGTGGCTAATTACCAGCTAAAAATACCACCTCCTTAGTAATAATTACCGTACATCTCTGGATAATGATTCATATTTGAAGTGTTGTGATGAGTGGGTATGTTCAGTAATGTGACGAGACATGCCGTCAAGCAGCTCCGCCGTGACCTTGGAGGCCTCTTAGAGTATTGAGAAAGGACAGGGAGATGGTGGAGGGAAGATGGGAAGGATGTGGCAGCTACATTTCCAGGAGACTGCGTAACTGTGTAAACTGATGGTGGATGGAAGGATGAAACTGTGCTGTTAAATTCTATTTTATTAGTTTTTTTAAGGTAATTTATTTGATCAAATATACAGTAAAAATTCCACCATTATGCAAATTTATAATGTAAAATATTTGTAATGTAAAACTTCTAAATTCAGTTTCATATACATTTTAAACTGTAAGTAATTTCAGTGAAGTCAGAGACCATTCTAATATTATAACATTTTTAATAAATAAACATTTTATTTATTTTTACAATGGTCAAACCATTTGTGCTTGTTCATATTATTGTGGGAATCATAAGAATTAAATGGTAAATAGAAATTTGAAAAAGTTAGAATTTATTTAAAATAAAAAAATATTTTGCGATGTTACATTAATGCCTTTTGTTAACTTATGCATAAACTTATTAATTTCTTAAAATTATATAAAATAAATAAATCTGACCCAAATTATTGAAAATGCATTATACAGGTGGCTTAAAATACTTTTCTTTTTCTTTTTTTTTACTATTTTTCTTTTGTTTTTTTTGGTAATTATTTATTTATTATGATTGAACAAATATAAATAATTCAAAATAGCAAGAAAAAATATTATTTGTATATATATAATTATATATATATAATTATAGTTATATATATATATATAACTGATATGAATAAAAACTATTGAGTTGGTTTTAAGGTTTTTCCATTTGTTACAATTTGGACATTATCTTGTCAGTATTAAAACAAACAAAAATACATAAATACTGTTCATGTTTTTATGTTAGTTATGCGAACACAGAGAGAGGAAAAAGGAAAAAAAAATCCATATATATTGACTTTTGCACCATAATGGAGTATGCTTTTAATGGTTAAGTGCTTTAGTCGGCGTGTAAACAGTATATGAAGACAAAAGTATAAATGAGTTTTTGTGTGAAGTTGTTCTTCTCTGCGAGTGCTGCCCTCTCTTCTCCTCTGAGCTGCGTTGGTTGGTTGCAGGCTCAGAGAGGGAGTGGGCGGCCAAATGACACATTGCGGCTAGCGCAGAGGAAGTGCATGCTGATTTCACTTCTCATTTCACTTGTGATCTACAAAAGGTTCCTCATTGCTTACTTATAATTACCTGTCTCTCTGTATGCCTATATTCATGTGTGTGTGTGTGCAGATGGGCTTGCCGTAGCACAGGCAGGCTGAGCTGTTTTGCCCAGGCAGACACCTACATGAAAATGAAGAGCTCTCAGAAGTGAAATCAGAGCAGATGGTGTTTCAGAGAGCCTGTGCAACTTATTGTGTAAAACTAGCCTTAGGAACTTGCGTATACTGTATATTATATGTATGCACTTTTTCCCTGAGTGCCTTAAAATTCACTTTCACTATGAATTCATTGATTATTTTTGCCTCATGATATTGAGACATTTTCTTGCAGTTTGTAAACCATGTTGTAATATTGCAGTAAATTGTACTTAACACAATAATGTATATATTTTTTTAACTATAGAACAGCTTGTATTATATTAGATCAGTGTATTATATATGAAACTATAAAAAAACGATGTTTTTATTGACTCACGGGTTAGTATTTCAACTGAAACGGAATAGAAACGAATAATACTCTCCTTAAAGACATTTCAATTGGACTTTTTTGCTTTTTTGCTTTTCCAGCCTTGTAAACTCATAAAGCCACTGTATTATATAAGCTATTGCTTTTATTTGCTTAACTGTTCACAGCACATAGCCTCATTTCAGATTGCGTGCATAGGTTAAGTGCATCTTGCAAGCTGCTTTTGCTTTTAGATTCTAAGTTCTGACCTTAATTAAGTAGAACGATGAGATTTTCTATCTTTGTGAAGAAAGTGGTTTTTTGTCGGTGCAGTACTTGCCACCAGAATGCAGAGGCAGGGCTATGTGGTTGCTAAGGTGTTTGAATGTTTTATAGAATGAGTACATCCAGTTTCTTGGTGGTTTGGGGTTTATTTGTAAGAACATTAGGAACTTAACTCGTTTATGTAAGATGGATTCAGAAGCATAACATTTTGGAGAGGGTTTTAGCTTTGTGTCAGCATGTTTTGGTGTTAGACTGTCAGTACAGTGAACTCAAAACTCATCCCATCTAAAGCACAGCAACAATGAATTTACAAGTTAGTTTGTTTGTATGAACATTTAGTTGTATATTTGTTGGGAATGCGATAATTTGGAATGACGTTTTTGTAAAATAAAAATGTTTATTTATTTATTTAATCATCTATCTATCCATCTATCCATCTATCTATCTATCTATCTATCTATCTATCTATCTATCTATCTATCTATCTGTCTGTCTGTCTGTCTGCCTAGCTATCTATCACTTTAATTTTAAACGTTAATTTTAAACACTTTAACTTTTTATTGTAAATCATTTCAAGTGATTTATGTATTTATTTATTTCTCACTTTATTTTTTAACTCTTTATTGTTATCATTTCAAGTAATTATGTATTTATGCACTTATTTATTTATTACTTTATCGTACCTTTTTATTGTGAATTATTTCAATTATTTCATTATTTTCACATTTATACAGTGTTTATTGTTTGTACTTATACAAGTATACAATACAAGTTTATTACTGTACATGTAAAGTTAAATCTTGTCAGTTACTTTACACTTTATATTTGTGTATTATAACAAACACAAAAACAAGAAATAGCATTCATGGAGAAAAAAAAAAAAATTCTTGGTGGACATCCTGTCGCTCACGTTGGTCAGGCCAAAGATTTTCATCAACATCACATCTGATGTTTTCCATTGCCACACACTCGTGAAAGAAATCTTCTTGAATGCCGCACCCATCCACTGCAATGATCAGCTGTGATGTCCTCACATGCAGCATTCATGGCATCCAACACAGGCATCTGATTTTGTGATCTATGATCATATGCACCAGTAATTGTGCTGTGGGCAATCTACATATATATATATATGTATGTATATATACTCCAAAGTCGATTGGTTAAGTGGTTGATTCAAATTAGAGGTCATTAGCCAATTTAGCAAACAATGTCAATGTCGGATATGTCAATGTCAAAATGTCAATTATGATAATTGAATAGATCGTTTTGAATGTGATGGCTTACACAATATAAAATGACTGAGAACAAGCCATATGCAAGTATTTGTTGTTCAAGCTGCAGACAGTTGTATTTACTCTTTGCACACATGTGCCAAAGCATTTGCAATTTGCTTAAACCAATAAGAAATTCCAATCTGATGCGAAAAAGAAGCGAATTGTTCAGAGATCTGAAGTAAATGTTTTGGGAAATAAAAAAATCATTTGAGAACTGAGTCAAAGCAATTGAGAAAGACTGTATTACTTAAATGTTTTGAATTTAATGTCTTTCCTTAGTTTTTTTTTTTTGCATTCTGTCCCTATTATTGTTTTTAACGTTAATTGTTTAAGTCTATACGATACTTTCAGCCCAGTCTTACGGCAATTCGTACATTCGTTTTACGAGGTGGCTAATTCGTACGAATTCTTATAACCTCACGTATACAATGTTTGCTAAATCATACGTATTTTACGAGTTGCCAATTCGTATGAATTTGTACAAATGGCCACCACCTTACCCCACCCCTAAACCTACCCGTCACTGGGGTTTAGACAAATCGTACCAAATCATACAAGTGAGCTCATATGAATTTGTACGAATTAGCATGAATTTTCCACCTGGTCGTGTACATTTAATAAATGTATTTCTTTTTCTTTAGGAGGGCCATATTTTTTATTATATTATATTATATAGATTTGTTTTATCCTCAAGCTCTTTACTTGAAAGGAAACTTGGTGCAGATCGATCCACAGCTTCTTTGCTGTATAGTTTTCTTAAAAGTTTGTTTGTGCGTGAGGCTGTAATTAATGAGGGGGAAGATATTTGACGGCTGATATCATTTGGAACGCCAAGCCTTTGGGGTATAACTCCTTGAAATTTGTACTTGTCACTTTCAATGTGACATCGACCACAGCAGGAAACACTCATTTTCATCTGATTATACCCCTGCTGTTTATTATACTGTCTATAAACAATGCTCCATATTAAGGCACGATGACAGCTTTTAATATCTGTCGGAGAGACTCCGCCCCTTCTGAGAGCCTGTGTCATATCCTGTCAAAGGCTGACGTCTAGTGGGAGCCTCTGAGCTTTGGTTGCTCTGTCACAGTAAGGTTATGTTTATGTCACACAGTAATGTAGAGCTGCAATTTGAAACGGTGTCAAGGGATTGTGGCTCAGGAACAGCGTGTAATGCAGTTAAGATTACTAGGGACAGACAGGAAAAGAAAAAACAAAACAAAAAAACGGATCAAGCGGTAGGGAGGAATTGGATCTGAGAGGTGTTCTGGGTGGGCCATGTGATTTCCTGCTGTAATTTGTCTTGATTGACAGCTCCATGGCATGTCGTAATAGGAAATTGATGATGCTCGCTTGCAGACGCCGTTGGCTTGGTAATTGATTGAGATCTTCTGGTGTGCGCAGGATGACATCTGTTCCGATGAAAGGTGACATCTTTAATCGAGAGGGGTGTTTACTTTTGGGTAGGGATCCCTGTACCGTTTTCCTTTTGAGACTCGTAGATGCATTTGTACGCGACTAATTGGTTTTCAAATCTTCTGGGTTGGAGAGGAGAGCCCCTCAATACAGATGTGTTTACTCAGGTAATCATCATTAGACACAAGGGCGCCACTTGCTGCAGCTTTGTACATTTGTTAGAATTCACCGCTTTACAAATAATATAGACTTTTCTGTGATGCTTGAATGGTTGGTAAGGTACTTTTGCTTTAAGGCTAATAAGGTCTTGTAGGCTATTGCCAGTGTGTTGCTACAGTATGTGGTTGCTATTTTTATTTTTTTTACAGTTTTAGGGCAGTTATACATAGTTCAGTAAGCTGTGATGGTGGTTACCAGGGTGTTGCTATGTAGTTCAGAATTTGTTGTAGTATTTCTGTATGGTTTCTATGGTTTTCTTTAAGGATTTTAGTGTGTTGCTTCAGTGAGTTTGTAAGTGTGGGTGGTTACCAGAACATTGCTGTGTGGTTGCTAAGGTGAATAAGTTGTTTAAACAGATTGATAAAAGGGTTGCTATAGTAACCTGTGCAAATTCTGCAGAATACGACTTTCTTATTCGTACACTGTACATGTTTTTGGGTCATATGAATTTTTTAAGCTTTTCTGTTTGAATCTTTCTGGATTCCATTAGTTTTTTATATGGATTAATGCTAGTTTTAATGATTAAATGAAATTATATCACCGAAAAGCATTTATAATTAATTTAAATAATGAAACCTCCAACAAATATATAATATATATACTGTATTATTTATTTATTTATTTTTTAAGTTTAACAAAAAAAATATATATATATTCAATTAAATGTAACATTTTAACTTTTTGTTTTCCATAATTTTTTAAAGATTCCATTTTAATAGGTTTATTAATCAAAAGCTTCTCTAATAATATAAATATATACTGAATGAAACTGTGTGTCTGCGCCATTCCTTCACACAGTGATACAAAGAACTTTTAGGATTCAATATATATATATATATATATATAATTTTTGTGGATTAATATTCACAGACACTAGTCCGTATCTCGTTGTGATGTAAGTGTATTGACTTACTTTTGATGTATCCTTCCAAAATGTTTCGAATTCTGTGACATTTTCTGTTAATTCTGCTTTTATGACTGGATTTTTCAGTTCCTTTTGCGTTTTCTGCATTGCGGAAATTATAGTGCCCTACATGTTTCTGTCAGCAGGCAGAGCATTTGGTTGTTCTCCATGAGGTCCTGTTGAGATGGAGCGAGTGACGTAAGTTCAGGACACAGGCAGGACGGTGAGGTCTTTGTGGGATTAGGGCGCTCTGGGGCGTTCTGTCCTGGGGGTCTGTTCTGGTCTTTGATGTAAATCAGGACTCAGGTTCATCTCCCAAGAGCTGCACAGCAGGATAGACGTCCACAGAAATAAACTGAGACAAGAGCAGACCAGCTCAGCAGTGAGTCATTCTCTGCATCATCTGAATCCTTCTTAGGCTTTAATTTCATTCATATATTGTTTTCCATTAGAGCTGTTTGCTAAGGCAACAGAACACAATCTGACTTAAAAAGGCACCTAACAGTGCCTTAAGAGAGAGAGACCAGCAACCTTTTGCTCTGAGAAAAACTTTCAGCTCTGATGAGTCAGACAGGCCATTATGATTTAGAGAAGCTCCATTTGAAACGTGGGGGGGTGTGAGTGCTGTCTCAGAGATCCTCCACTACAGGTGTCTGGTCTCCATCCCAATTGCCTGTAATGTGTTTAAAGCAGTCTGGAGATGGATAGGCAGCTGTCCTGTGATAAAGCAGGTAATGTTCCTTGAGACTGTCCATCTGAAGATGTCACTTTCACGTAAGGCTGGTACTTCACCTACAAGCACAAATTTTTTGCCATACCTATTTTATAAAAGCTTTTGTGCATTGTTTTTCTGAGAGCTTAGCAACAGAAACACCTAAGCTGATATATACAGCTAAGAGGCGTTTTCTGTTATCCAAGACGATACTGTAATGCCTCAGCTATATATCGCTCTTTATTACTGCTGTTTATACGAGATGAGATGTCTTGACCAAACATCCTTCATAAAAGCCGCTCAGATAAGCATGAGTATAAATGAAACCTCTCTCTCGGCAGCAGCAGCCACAGCTATGTCAGAGCTTGTTATAAAGCACGTCAGAGAGACAGCGGTGTAGAACCATTACAGAGACACGCTCTAATTATAGACTCCGTCCTCAGCATATGATATAATACCGTTATGTCTGATTAGAGAAACTGTCAGTGGCGCTGAAGGCATCGCTCAGCACGACCCATTTTATCAGAACAGCAAAACGGCCACACACTCGCACTCTCATTGGCCCTGTGAAGAGAGACGCCAAATAAATGATATAATGAAACATTTATTTTTCAGACGAAAACTGACGACGACCTCAAATGCTATCGTAACCCTAGTTCTCGTTCGCTGCTAGTGACAGCCTGTCATTCCTAATGCAAGTTAACTGTTCCCCAACCGGTTTAAGGTGACGTTCATCCGAATTCAGAGTGCACTGATGTAAAGCTTTCTGAAAACATGCTCTTACGTGAAATCCAGAGGTGCTCATTTTCTTCGCCGACCGCGCGACGAGGGGAAACCGCGTTTTTCAGGTTTGATTAGCACCTTGAACGCATGCTCTAGCGATATTCAGTTGGCAGCAGCAGAAATGATGAAAGAAATGAGATTCCATTTGCTGGATAATTGAAACTGCCGAATTTGATTGATGTCTACGGGCGGTGGAAGTGGAGGAGCAGAGAATGCATTGCAGAGTACAGTCAAAGAAAAAGAAAAAAATATCGCACGGCATTGCGTGACCTCCACCAGTTTGCGTGCATTAAAAATTAACAATGTTCGGCTAATTGAACCAGCCGACCAAATATTTTCCAAGCAGGGATGCAGAAAGCTTTTATTGTGTAAATGTCAGTAAACAAATAAAATGTTTCATGATATTTTTCAAATTATTGCCAGTTCAAAGACTCTGATGCTGAACTCTCACTGCGTTAATCTCCGTCTGTAGGGAGTTGCGTTTATTGTGACCGACGGATGTGCTATACATCTCTTCTGTAAATGTCAGTGCTCTGAGCTGGTTTGTGAAGCTGGCTGTGTGTACATAAAGCAATTTAGTCATTCAGTGAGTAAATATTTGCTATACGTGTGATTATTTTTGTTATTATGGTGTTTATCCAGTGGAGCTGATGGGTCGATGATGAATGATTGTCAATGATGAAGAAACAAAAAAGGAAGTTTAGTCGTAAACGTGTGCCAAAATTAATTTCTTCTTTCATCATGTAATGTGTGGGTGTGAACGTATGCATCACATTATTCAACACTCTCAGAAATAAAGGTACAAAAGCTGTCACTGGGGCGGTGCCTTTTCACAAGGTACATATTTGTACCTTTATATATGCACTCTAAGTACTAATATGTACTGTACATTTAAGGTACCAAAATGGACCCTTTAGGTACAAACATGTACCATTCGAAAAGTTACTGCCCCTTTTTGTACCTTTATTTCTGAGAGTGAAGGTAAAATATTTTTGCACCACATGACTTTATTTGGCAGACAAAAGTTATATATGTTAATAAGCAGTTTTGCTTACATTTAAGAATATTTCCTATTTAATAACAAATAATAATAAATAATTTTTCAAGTATTTTTGCAGCACATGACTTGATTAAGTGGAGCTTTTTTTCATTTATTTTGGTAATGCTGCCCGTTTAATGATTTAAAAAAAAAATTTATATATATATATATATATATATACTGTATATATATATTTGACTTCTGAGCCTTCAGTATTAAATTTTAATTCATGTGGCATTAATACTGTATCAAGCAATTTAAAAAGCAATAAAAAATACAATATTTTTGTCACACTGAATACATATTAATATATTTTTTAATTATTTTGCTTTTTAAAGTAGAATATTTATTTTAGCTATGTACACTTAATATTTTGTATTTTTAAGAAATGTATTTTTTATTCTACTTATTTTTTTTTTGCTCATTGACCCTGACGCTGAACCTCCAGTATTAAACTTTATTTAATGTGGTGCAACTATCAAATCAAAATAATGATTATATGTTGAATGCACGTGGATATCTACATCTTAGTCATTTTAAAATTATCATGTTTTTTAAAGTAGTTTTTCAAGGTAAACTCCATGTAATGAGCGTTTTGGAATAAATTAATACATAGTACAAAAAGTAAACATCATTGACCCTGATGCTGGACTTTCAGTGTTATGAGTAATGAGCTTCCTAGAATTTTACTCTTCTGCACCTGAGCTTGTTTCGGTTTAAGTGCTGTGTTTTTAAAGTGCTTCCATCAGCAGGAAGCTAAACTACTCTTCTGCCAGTAAACAACAGCACCAAATGGTTCCTCGGTCTGAAACAGGCAATAACACCGTTAGCGGTGACCTCCTGCTCTGCGGGGTTGAGATTTATAGCACTCGGGAGCTCGATTTCACCTCACAGACACACGGTGCTAGAAAACAGCACAGAAAACACTGGGAATTCTGGGCCGGAATGATCCTCAGAGGTGCTCGTAGAGGGAAATCTTCAATGCACGACCAGATTGAAAGTCGCGCTAGTACCCTGTTCTCTTCATCGACGGCTTTTCATGGTGAAGAGGCTCGCGGCCTGTCCTTTAGGAGTGCTTGGAGCCAGACATGGCCTCTAAAATCCTCAGTGGCCCATGGAGGGTGCTTAGATCAGGGGAGAGCGAGTCGGGATATCTGGATGGTGTGGTTACTACACTCAGCCGTCCCTGGTGGTTTGGCAGTGCACTCGATTCAGTGCTGTAGACGAAATGTTCTCTCGCTGTGTGTTCTTACCCCCAGAGGGGTCCAGATACAGAGCCTGCAAAGCTTGATGCGTATGTTTTTTAAGCTTTTTGCTGGATACAGAGGGCAGTTATCACAAATGTACTTTGTATTGCTTCAAATTTTAGTGTAGGATTAGTTCATCCAAATGTGCAAATTTAGATTATTTACTCAGCCTCATGTTCTTGAAAACGTATTTGATTTTCTTTGGAAAGGGAAATCGAATTTCTACTCTTAAAAGTCTGAAATTGGGTATGCAGAGAAATTTTTAGTTGCAGAGCCAACATTTTCACTTGGTATGATTTCTTTAAGCAGTATTATTATTATTTTTTTTCATTAAATATGTAGTGTGTTATTCTTATATCTTTTCTTTTACTTGAGTTATTTTACTTTAGTTTAATGAAGTTAATTTAACTCATTTTATTTTGCTTTATTGTATTTTTTAAATATATGTAATTTTTCTTAATTTACTTTAATTTGTTGTTATTTGTTATTTTGTTTTATTTTACTTAACTTTGTTTTGCTTTTTTATATTTATTTTGTTTTTATTTTATTTAAATGTATTTTATTTTTAATTTAGGTTAAGTTCATTTATGTTTGTTTGTTTTTTATTTTACTATGTTTATTTTATTTTATGTTATTTAAATTTATTTTTATTGATTGATTTAATTTATTTATTTTTTGCTAAACTCCTAAGCCTTATATTTGTTAGCCTGCTGGGATGTATTATATTGGTGAAAAATAAGAATTAGCATGAGCAGTGAATGTATAATACATGAATGAGAATGGATGTACACAAACAATATGTGCATTATTGTAGAGCCTTTTGTAGTTGCTCCTAATGACATCTTTCATTTCCTGGCGTACTAAAACCAGTATGCTATACAATATATATATATATATATATATATATATTTTTTTTTTCTCTCTCTCCCTTTTGTGCTACCCTGCTTGATGTCTCCTGCACCTGAGCAGACCTGATATGAGAGTAGAAAAAAAAAATAAATAAAAATAAATTACAAAGATACACTTGCCTCTTTTTACGGCTGTCAAGAATCAGAAAAAAAGTATTCGGCCCTGTACATTTGAATTGCCTGCTTCCTGGGGCGCTCAAGGCTTTCTGCAATAATCAGATCGTCTCTTGCAGTGTCTGTGAGCGAGATTATGGATGTGTGGTCTGGAGTGTTTTGTGTCTGAAGACTGAGTTTTGAGGTGAGTAGCTATGAGCAGTAAATCTCTCAGAGGTCTGCTGATCTTTAGACCAGGTCAGGAAAGGCGCTGAGCGGTAAACAAAGAGTCCAGACCTAAGAGCAGATTCAGTGCCTCCAGCAAAGCTGATTCCTGGGCGGAAAGCAATTACTATAAAACATCTGATTTCACCAGAGAGCCGGTTTACGTGTAACCTTTCATTTGTCCTGAAGAGACGCAAAGAAAAGGTGGTTCAGAGAGTGCACTGGACCAACAAGAAAATACAGGATTTATTTATTTTTATGAAAATTGTGCTGATTGTTTTCTTTGCATTCATAGATTCAAATTTGTAACAGCAGAAATTACTCAGGCATTAATCATAAGCGCTATTCTGTGAAACGTTTAACGCTAATGAAGTTCATAATTAAGAAACAGTATGCCTGCAGACAAACGAGCTCGAGCTGAAAGACAACTGTCAAGTTTTTATCACAAAACCTGTCATGCTTGTTATATTGTAAAGACTTTAAAGTATCTCAGAGATAACGCTTACATAGAGCATGCAGACAGAATCCAAACATTTCATCTAAATAGTTGCTTTTATACAGTAAAAATACACTGGTTATTTGGAAGTGAAAAAGTAAGATGTGACCTTTAGCTTTGATTCTTCTTCTTTAATTTACAAATTGTTAAAGTTTCTGCAATTATAATTATTCCATTCATTCATAATATGTACAATTTCAAAGAATGTACAAAAAAAAGTATCCTATGTCTATCAAGGCTGCATTTATTTTATCAAACCCATTTTTTTTATATTTTCTGAAATTTATTGATTCCTGTGATGCAAAGTTTTCAGCAACCGTTACTACAGTCTTTAGTGTCACATTATCCTTCAGAAATCAATTTAATTAATTGCTAATTTGTTATTCCAGAAACATTTCTTTCTTTTATCAATGCATTTTTTCAGATTCAAAAGAACAGCTTTTTTTTTTTTTTTAAGAGAACACGTAAAATTAGATCTACATGATACGTTTTTATTATAATTATTTTTATTTTTAATTAATTTACATATTTATATAATTTATTGAATTATAATTATTCATAGGATGTACCATTTAAAAGGTGAAAAAGTATGAAATAAGTCTGCATTTATTTTAATCAAAACTGCACTACGGTAAAATAGTCTTACAATTTAAAACAGTTTTTTTAACATCTTCTGAAATTTAGTGCATTCCTGCAGCCATTACTACAGTCTGTGTCAAGTGATCCTTCAGAAATCATTATAATAACAATATTTTCTGTTCATTTTATACTTTTATCAATGCATTTTTTAAGGTTCAAAAGACGTTTGTCTAAAATATATTTTTATTGTTGAAGTCCTTAATGTCACTTTCGATTAATATCATGCATCCTAGTTGAATAAAAGTTTGAACTAGATGGATAAACGAGTAATAAAATCTGACCCCAAACCACATATACATTAAATTAGGATCAAAACCTTAACCTAAGTACTAAATCCTTAAATATTAAACTTACTCTAGTGAGGTTTGCACTACACACTACTCACATTTCCTCAGAAAATGTAAAAATAATAATCTATAACTCTTCATTTGTGCAGCTTATTACACTGTGCGAAAGATGCACTGTGGGCTGTTGGAGACTCACGCTCACAGATTCAACGGCGCTAACAGGTGATGAAAGACAGAAGCTAATTTGCAAATGTAAATGAATGCAGATCAGAACAAAAGAAACGAACATGATGCATTTTCCATTCCAGTAATACCCGAGCATCTAGAGGTGCCAGTGTGTGTGTGTACCTGCATGAGCGGCACCTCTGGCCTGTGTGTGTGTCTGGTCAGATGAGTTTTGTATCTGTAATTAGAAAAGCAAATGACCCTGATTAACCTTCGACCCCGGCAGATTGGGGTCATCGGATAAAAGCTACAGAATAAAGCTGCATGCGGAGCTCAGGGCATCACGGCTCTCTGAGCTTCCTCCTTTTATTCATTGTGGAAAGTTTTCTAAGGCTCCCCGACCTCCTCAGATCTGCTTTGCTCTCACTGGACCTCCAACTATCCTGAAAAGAGCAGCACGCACTTTAAAGCCTTTCCGTGTCATTATTTCTTTTATTCTTCCTTTCTATCTCTGATGCCCTATCTTATCTAGCCCCCATGTGCTTTATAGGGAATCGAAAAAGGAAGCTTGTTGTTTGGCTTGTAAATAAGCCCCTTACAAGAGCGCTGTGGGGAGAGATGGGAGAGCGGTGGGACCACGTGGCTCTGTAACTTGATCTGGATAGAATAAATCTCTGCAGAACAAGACAAATGGCCTTTACATCAATGGCTGGAGAGCGTACGCAGTGATGGGGAGAGAAAGAAAGAGCCGGGAAGATGCTGGAGAGAAATTTCACATTTCACTATAACTTTCAGGATTACAAAAGGAGGCCAGACAGAGCATTTTCACATACTGTAGTAGCCCAGTGAGTCATTGTATTGTGACAAAATGTGTTATGAAGGAGGGGGGTGTACTTTTTGTTGCAAATGTATACAATACTAGCTGCAATGCCAGGGTCTAATACATCCATCTGAGTCATAGTTATCTCCAAGTGACCCGGTTTTCTCATCCAATTTTTTAGGAGGTGTTGAATTTGATAGTTTAGGGAACACGGTATTAAGCATAATTGATATACAGTATTTTGTAATATTTCTTATATGTGTTAACATTTTTAAACAAGAGGTCCAAGATGCTTCAAAAAACCTACCTGAAAAACTATGGGCAAGTGTACCTTGGAACAGAAGCTGTTTTATCAAAATCTGTAATTCCAAATATTTATTTGATTTAGTTCATAGAAATTACATCTATTTATGGCATTATTTTTGAAAGCATCCTCATTTTACAGAATTTTTACACGACTGTCTAAAACTTTGAACAGTTATGTTGCTTTTTATTTTTTACGTTGCCACAGTTCTGGAACAGAGTCTGTCTCAGTTTGTTCTGTTACTTCATGTGATTTCAGACAGACTGGATGATGATCAGATCAGATCCCTGTGTGGAGCACTGGCTGTTGTCAGACTCCTTGTGCAGACAATAATCTCACTGCATTATTACAATTAACGACAAAAATAATGTTTGGAAATGTAAACTGATATTTCCAACTGACACGCTACCGCAAAAGATAGAAATAACGGACTTAAAACTATTTTTTTGTTGGTGAAAATACTACTGGCCTAATTGTGCGCTCACAGCGGACGCAAATTGCGCAAATAAATCGCGCTTTTTGCGCGTAGTTAGACACCTAAAAATTTTGAGTTTACTTCATTCGCGCGTACAACAGACGCAAATTTGCGGCATGAGAGGGGCTTCTGTCAGGCGGCTCCAGTCTCTGCATTGGTGGAGGGGAAACAGCAAAACATTCTAAATATTGCTGTTATTGTGCCATGAAATGCAGTTTAAAGAGTATTTCAGGCGAGAATGTAGTTGTTTAAAACACAAATCTGCGGTTTATTAAAAAAGAGAGCGCCTATTTAAA
>JAUCMU010000002.1:7774652-7788020 GCA_032275025.1 Enteromius treurensis | reverse complement strand
TTTTACTGTATTTATTTGCTTATTTCAAAAACATTTTATAAATCTTGCCAAACCAAAACTTTTAAAAGGTAGTGTATATAGTAGTTAAAATGGAACTAGCTTAATTGACAACCCTAGAATTTTTTTTTTTATTATTATTTTTTTTTTAGTTTAAATCTGCTGATCATGTGATTCAGGTGATGTCAACTCACCCAATCACAAAGAGGTCAGTGGCCGGCTGCGACTCGAGCTGCAGTAATGACCTCACATCAGCTGGTGGCTCCGCTGTGCCAACATTCCATGTCACCATGTGCAGCCTGAACAGGAGAAGAAGACACAAACAAAGCATGAATCAATCAATCAGTTAGGTTCATATAAACTCTGATTATAATATATTAGAAAAACCTGTGAAAAAATATAAAATTAAAGATAAAAATGCAAAGAACTTGCTGGAAACCACCAACAAAATCCACATCTATCATTCAACATAAGTCATTTAAAACTCATTTCAGTGACTTAATACACCTGAAGGAGTCTCTGTTGGTGTATTTTCCACAAAGGTGGAAGGCTTCGTCTAGCGTACGGGACACTTCCTCATTTGCCTCATCATCTGAGCTGAGATCATCCAAGCAGACAAGCAGCTGAGCGAGCCTCTGGCGAAGAATCGACCGCGAGGAAGTAGACGCCGTGGTGGACATACTGTCAGAGCGCACACGTGGGCCGTCAAATGTGTCCGACATCTTTTTGCTGGCCTCCCAAAACAACTAATAATCAGAAGCCTGATTCATCCAAATCAAAAAATCAGCTGAAGTGAGTAGATTATTTTTTGCTCCAGATGTCCAAAAAAGTTCAAAGGTCTAGTTGTCCAAGAGCCGGTTTAGGTTCAGAAGATACAGATACCCCAGGTTTTGTTCAAGCAACGCCTACATGCTCCAACACTTAATTTTCTCAGATCTTCTCAGAAATCGAAGTTTAGCGTCCTCCTTTGACACCAGGAAGCCTTCTGAAATCAACTAGTTAGTAATTGCAACTCTTTTTGTTGATCTACCTGTTCTCATTGCATCTTGTTGCCTGAATGGATGTGTGTGTGAGTAAAAGCAGGCATTTAGAAGAGTGTTTGGGATTATGAAGTGTAATCTGGAGCAGCAGAGAACCACGTGAAAGGAACACAAAATGCAAAAATCACTAACAGGTCTGATCTCCAAATCACTGCTTGTATTGTTGAAGGTCTTGAGCCACGCAAGTAAATGTCGACAGATGCTAATCTGCTTTATGTAAGAATTGGCCTCAACACTGTTAATATTTCTTTGACTCTACAATCAAAGTCATGAAAAATCATTTTCTAGAATAATATTTTTTTTCTAATTATACAAACACTAAGGAATTATAAACTAAAATAATAATCATTCTCAAACGCAGGCTAACTATCTTTCCGCCCGGTTGCTCGATATACGGTCACATGCAAATGCTTAGAGATTCAGGGAAGCATTCAGCAGTAGAAAGAGAGAAGAAGAGTAGGCACACTGGGAAAAAGCAATTGGAAAAATGTTAACATTTTTGAGAGAAACGCCAACATAAAGGTTTAGTTCCATGCAAGAAGAACAGTCAGTAATGCTGAAAAATAAACCAAACTTAACACATTGAACTCCTTTCAGTTCTCTCAGTCCAGTTTCTTTCACCTCACTCTTGTCATTCTTGTTATTTTGAAGTGAATATAGGTTCATTTCATTGATTAAGGATGATGTTACCTGAAAGCCTGATGTTTATTCCTGGATCCAACATTTTGTGCGCTCATACTCAGACCTGTGCACACACAATAACCATGTAAACAAGCATGCATGGTAATTCAAACATTAGTCTAATCTAAAAAAAGAGTTAATCCTGTCTCGTTTGAGCTGAAAATCTTTTTAAAATGATGAAATAAAAAAATCTGGAGGTTGACTGATTATTATAATATGGATCAGTGATGTAATGTTCACTGAAAACGCTCTGTTACTATGGATACGGGTGAAAGTGACTTGTTGTGTTTGCAATTTGCGTGTTGTTATTAACTATAACTTTTATGATTGCCAAAATGTTGTTTGATAGTAAGAAGAATACGCCGACATAGCCCACTTTGACTTGTTCAAGACCGGGACAGAAAATTTACATACGTTTTTCCAAAATGTAATTTCTCCCTTGTTTTATGTTACGAGTGCTGTTTGTCATACAGCGTTCAAATATGGAAAAGTGGGTTGTGTTCAGCCATCGAATAAAGTTAAAATATTTACGACAAAAATATTAAGAAAACTAAACAAGATACCGCGATGAAAGCAAAAGTATATGCTACTTAATAATTAAAGACTATTAACGTTAAGTAAGAATAAGACAACGTAATCTCTATCATCCTCTCGCAAAAACAAAAAAAAAACTTACCCTTTATCTTCGGTCTTGTAGATTCTGCAAGTGTCTTGAATATCTATTCCGTAACAGGTGCTATAGGACAGTGTGACAGTTTTGGGTTTGTGTTTACACCCCTTTACTTCCTCACTGTCCGGCCAATCCACAGAATCCTCTTAAAGTCGCAGTACTTTATTGTTTCATCATATAAACGCCTGAAAGCTTTAGTTACGTTATGAAAGACTCGACTGTGTCTAAACTTGTTATATAGCCCAATCCTTTTGTTTATGGCATGAAACAGGGAGTTCTCTGTTCGTAGAAAATCTCATTTCTAAATTAATTTAAAATCCATATACTTGCTTTGGTCACTTTATCATAATGGCAATGATGTGGTTTGCAGTGCAGATGCAGGGATTTTAGTAAGGGATATGTACAAATCTTTTTATTTTTCTTTCTTAATCATGCAAATAAAACCCTTTTTTTTTGTCACATAATTTTTTGTAAATTAAATAAAAAAAAAAATAATTTAAATCGTAAATTATAATCTCGACTATAAATATTTATTTGTCACAAACATGCAAAGCTGATTTAAATAAGGACGTCTAGGACCCGAGATTAAGGGTAAATATTGCACCGTCCCAAAATCCCATGGTCCAAACTTTCTTTAATCTATTTACTTACTGTTATATATAATTGCTATGAATATAATTAATGATACATTTAACAAACAATTAAACATACAACTGCAATTGTGAAAATAAAAATCCAAATGTCTGAATCAAACACATTCCCCTTTCTAAAGGCCTCATAAGAAGGGGTTAGTTTAATCTGGCTTCATCTCTTCAAATCCTGATTAGGCTGAAAGTTTCATTTAATGAAGGGAGGGTTTGCAGTGATCCTTTTTCTTGACGATTTGTGTGTGTTTATGTGGTTGCCCTGTTTGGGCTTGTTGAATGGGTTAGCTTACATGCTTAGGCTACTGTGGAAATTGTATGGAAAAATATATATTTGTATTTGCATGATTAAGAGAGAAATATAATTGTAGAAAAGAGGGGGGTCTGACAATATCGCAAGCCACACACAAACCTATGTCCCTGATAGGGTTGCAAAGGGGTGGAAAATTTCCGGTACATTTCTGGAAACTTTCACAAAATCCCTAGATTATTAAAAAAATTCCTGTAAAGTTTCCAAAATTTCAGGAATATTTCCGAAATTGACTGGAAATTTTCCACCTTTTTGCAACCCTAGTCACTGAGCACCACAGCTCAACATGTCAGTGCGCTGCCCTCCAGGAAATCAACTCTGATGTTAAAGGGATAGTTCACCCATCATTAATTACTCACCCTCATGTCGTTCCAAACCCATAAGATCTGCATTCATCTTCCAAAAATAAAGCTGTTCGAATCCAAAAGCTTTTTGACCGACCCTCATTAGACGCAAGTTACCACAATCAAGGCCAAGAAAGTTATATGACATCATTAAAATGTTAACCATTGATGTCACATGGACTAATTTATTGATGTGCTTCCTACCTTTCTTGGCCTTTTTGTCAGTTTCTGTTTATGTGGAGTTCTCGGATTTATATTATAAATTTGTGTTCTGAAGAAAAAAAAATAAAAGGTCTTGCTGCTTTGAAACGACATGAGAGTGAGTATTTAACGACTGAATTTTTTGAGTGAACTGTCCCTTTAAGAATACAACCGAAACACGAATTACAAATTTACTGAAAGTATGTAAACCAGTAAAACACTACTTTTTAAAAGTTTATTTATTTTTTTCACATCTCCAAATGTAGTTTTATTGGAAGATAAGATGACAAAAGGCACAAATTCACAGTAAAAGAAATAATAAAAAAACATGACATGACAGGGTAGGGTGAAACAAATTTGATAAAACATTTTTTTTTTTCTTCGTATTTCTGGAATCATTGGGTTTTAATTTCGACAACAAATTGTGAAATCTAACAACAACATATCTATGAGAAAGTCCTGTTTACCATGATCTGCCTTACATAACGGTAAAATAAACTGTGGATGATCAGTTCATGTGGATAGTTCCCTTTTATAAACCACCTGTCTTTCATTCAAAAGCCAGCTTGGACAGGTTTCAATCGAGTCTCCTGAGAGAAGAATGACAACCTAGTCCAAAGTCCTAGTCCCCCCTCCACCAAAAGGGTCTTTTCTCAAGATCAAATGTCGTGGCTTCGTTCACAGTGTAAGCTTTGAAAGAAATTTAAAAGTGAGAGATTTCTACAGCTCACAGCAAAAATACAACAACAATCGTTGAATGAAAACATATTTAGACACCATCCTGCCAAAGAGGAGCGGCCAGGGATGAAGGGTGGGGCCAGTGATAGTGATGGGCGGAGTTATCTGAAGGTTCCATTATAGACTGTTCAAATCTAATTTCCTAAACCACCATAAATCGCCACATTCCAGTAACTTTACCCACAGATAACACCCAGCCATTACTAAACCACTAGATTTAATGTGTATTATGTGCTGATAGCCTGGCAGGATAGTCTGAGCTATATTTATATAGTTATATATATATTTATGTGTTCATCTACATATATTTATACACTATATACAATTCGATACATACATCCATACATCACTTTGATTAGACTCAGGACCAAAACAGTTCTGGTGTATCGGTGGTTGTTTTATGACGGTAGAGATGTTTTTACACGCACATTCTACACCATAAAACCTGCATTCATCTCTTAAGAATTCAATGGAATTTCTACGAACTTCAAAGAATTCGACATAATTCTACAAGAATAATTAACTCTTGTCAGAGTGAATTTAGGCGTGCATCAATGGGTCCTGAGCATTGGCGGAAAGAAACACAAGGGCGTAAACCTCCATTATAGTTACATATCGGATGTCCCTCACGCGAAAACAAGAAACACTGAAAACTTCAAACGCACATACATCCATACACACATCACATTACTAAGAAAAGACTGATTTAAAAACCCATACTCAACCCATTTCACGTTCCTTTCCCCATTCCATATCAATAAAACTAGGAGCGATTGGAAGTAAGAGTAGCCTATATTTGTCCTAATGACGCAACATTCTGATAGGGAATGGATTATACACTTCTAAAGTCACTATCTCACATCATGTATGTCGACTGGAAGGGTTTGTGAAAGGAGGTATTATTGCTAATATCTGGATAAATGTGCCTTTATCCTCAAGACAAGTTATAAAAGGGGAAGTAGGATAATCAATCCTTCAATAAAATGGAAAGGAGGTGAAACGAAAATGAATAATACATGCGCATAACGTAAGACACCCTCCTTGAGCACCGCATACAGTCAGGGGGAAAAAACATACTCTAAAGGTGTCAAGACTAAAAGGTTTAGCGTCACCTTTTTTTAAGTTCTTTCAAAGACAGTCAGTCAGTCACTGACTAAAGAAAAGGTCGGGCCTGATCTTATAAACCAATCCAAAACAACCGAGGGAGGGAGAGCTACTGTACACCTGTCTTTTTTATAAAAAGTAAATAAATAAATAACTTGACTAAAACAGCGCACACAAGGAAACTGTGGTAGAAATGACAAGGAAACCATTAATATCGACTGGTTAACAAACAACAATACTTTTAACTTCAGCTTTCTTCAGAAATGTGATACTGTTCGATCAGCTGATTATAATAAACTCTCGTGTTTTGCATTTACACATGATCTGTACTTGCAGTCCGTAATGCGTGTCACAAATAAATGAACGGTCAGGATGACACGACTGTGCAGATTGTACAGTACTACAGTATAAAGAGACACACTTCCACCTCGGATCAGCTGGTAAATAGGTTAAAAAAAATGGGTAAAACTAATGAAAACATACAGCAACAAAAACGAATCGCTACAGATTAAAACAAAACAAGGAAAACTGAAAAAAAAAAGAAGAAAAAGAAATAGAACAAGTACTTCGAAACCCTGTTTATACATCCGTCACAATAATTCCACTGCCAATAGATATTCTGAATATATATATTTATATATATATATACAAACAAATATCATCTGCTTTACATTAAACTCATCTTAAAACACAATTCTGCCGAGCTCCAGATATTATGGTAATGATTTGACATCATAAATGATGAACTGCTGATCCTCCCTGTATTTAAGTAGGTAGACTTCATAAACTGGGCATGGCGATAGAACCGGTATAATAGCCTATTTAACTAGTCAATGTGCTCCACTGTCAGACTGAAAGGAGGATATGAAGGATGCTCAGGACAAACGGCCACCAAAAGGGCTGGATGAAGGACATGTCGCTTTGAATTGATTGTGGGGAGTGATGCTGCTGGTCTCCAGTAGTTCAGGTCTGATCTTAGAAAGATTCACAGGAAATGACACGACAGAGAGAGAGAAAACAAGAATATTCAGTTACTGTTAAGGTTAAACACCACAGTTATGCTAAGAATAGATTACTGCTGATTGAATACAGTTCGATCAGTTTGGGGTCGGTGCGATTTTTTTTAAATCGAACGTTCAAATTGGTCAAAAAATCAACAGATCAGAATGGTTGCTGAAGAATATTGTGATACTGAAGACTGGAGTAATGCCTTCACAGCAATAAATGATTACATTTTTAAATATATTCAAATAGAAAATCATTAATTGAAATTATAATAATATTCCATGTTACTATTTTGGATGCATTATTCATTAAATAAATGCAAACTTGGTCAGCACAAGATACTTGTTTTGGAGTACAGTTACCAACTTTATTTTACATTTTTGTTTCATTTCTGCGGGAGTACTCTGTGCATACAGAAAATGTGTATACTGTACATGCTATACTATCAACACATGTTAATGTGAATATGCTATCCCAAACATAGCCCATATATTCATTTCATATAATAGTATGCTTATACTAAATCATTTTCAAGTTCTCACTTGCTGTTTTAAATACATGCCGTTAGGGGGCGCTACTGATTGTAAAATACCTTAATGAACAGCAGCATCCAGGAACACAGAGCAGCTTTAGTCTTCAAGAGCCACCATGCCTTTGACGGGATCCTTCACTCTCATCTGGAAGACACCAATGGAAAAACAAGCATGTGAAAAGCTTCTTGTGGAAGACGAGCGGACTAAGACAGTGATCCTAATTTTCCTTAACCTCTGGGAGATCACAGAGCACTTGTGGCAGTTAAGGAGGAGACACTGATTTCTGGGATAGCCCTGCAAAGTATGAGGAACTGGGAATGCGTCCAATACATGACGTCACTCATTCCCCGAGCGGCACCTGAGAGTGCTGAACTGTGACCTGCTCCGCTCTGCTGCCCCTTTTGTTCGCCTGTGCCTGGACCTTATTATGGGCTACATTCAATTATTCATCTGCCTTGTTACACGTAATTGTTTTTGTACGGTGGGAAAATGTGTGGCGAGCTGAAGGCAACACTCAAAACAACAGACAAACACAAACTCAATCTCACGACAAATGAATTCAGCAGAAAATATTCTACAAGAAAATATCTCAGAGCAATTAGCGTGTTTGGCTAACTGGATCAAATTCATTATTACTATGTAAAAGCTGGTTCAAACTGAACAACAGAGATGAGGAATCAGTTCAAGTGGACGACGACAGGGTGGAAGGCATCTCATCTGACCTCATCCAGTTCCCTCCTGGTCTCTTCCTCCATTCTGCGGATGTCGTCCATGTTCAGCTCGATCCATTTATCAATCCAACAGAACAGCTGCCGATGGAAATTAGTGAACAAGCGCTTCTCTTGCTGTCAAAGAGAGAAAGGGGTACATGGTTTGTTTCGGAAGGCGAATTTTAAACAAGCGTTTATTTGCAAATTAGGATGGAACCTAATTTTATCAGAATAAGGAAAACTTGCGAAATATCATTTAATGGTAACTGTAACTTTTTGATGGCGTATGTTTATGTGTAGAAAGTAATAAAGTAAAAAAAAAAGATGTTATTTGGACTTCAAACCATATACTAAGGGGATCATGAACTGCCTGTTATTTGGTTCTCTAAGGTCCACTAATAATGTTATAGAGAATTAGACATCAAAAATATAAATAATAGTGATTTTTCTGTCGTGTTTCCAACCCGCTCTGTTTGAATAGGAGTGGTGGATTGTAGATGCAGTAGTAAATGCCCACTGCTATGATTAGCTAATACTTGTGTGTGTGTGTGTAGGTTGTGGTTTATTTAATGGAAGTGTACAGTTCCCCAGATTGACAATGCTGTGTTTTAAGTTATAAATGCATAAATATTCAATACTCAATACTCAATATTCAATACAGTATCAAATATTATTTTTAACAGACAAAGCAACAGTGACCACATAATAAAAACAGTTGTGTGTTGCAACATGACTATCAGATATAATAGTGGACACAGCACCATCTTTAAATTTCAATCTCTTTGAAAATTCTGAAAATTTGAAAATTGGTCCTGCGTAAGGAACCATGTGTTTATACGAATCGGAGGGTGGGGCTAAACAGGCAGTGATGTCAAATCAGACGTTGATCATCGTCTGCGGAGGCGGTATCCACACAATTACATCATAGAGTAGAACATTCCACAAAGCTGTCATGTTGCAAGACTGCCTTACATTTAAGATGTTTTGTAGGCATTTTTAACAGACAGTTTTGACTTCTGAAACGGATAAGATGTTCTTAAATTGCAATGACCTCTTATATATCAGAAGATCAAGGCAATTGTGGTTTCTCAGTTCATGACCCCTTCAAAATGTTGGGTTTGGAAAGATGAAAATTTTGTGAAATATCAACAACTGTATTATTAATAACTGTTTTACTATATTTAAATGTATAATTTATTCATGTGATGGCAAAGCTACATTTTTAGCAGCAATTACTCATTCTTCAACGTCACATGATCCTCTAGAAATCATTCTAATATGCTGATGATTTAGTGCGGAAAAAACATCATAATAGTTTTGTGGAAACTGATTCTTGCCTTTTCAAGATTCTTTGATAATTATAAAGTTCACAAGGAGATCATTCATTTAAAATAGAAATCTTTTGTACTATTACAAATGTCTTTAATGTCACTTTCGATCAATTTAATGTGCCCTTTCAAATGTTTATTTATTTACATAAAAACCTACTTTAAATTTGCAGTAGTGTGCAATTTTAGTTTTTTTCACTATAAAAAAAATCTAATAAATGAATTTCGGTCGGATAAGGCAAGAATTGCAGCCTTTCCCAAAAAATCCTTTAGAGCCAGGGGAAAATAACAGGGCGAAAAAAATAAGTCCTCCCAGTAAACCTTTAACATGCACAGATGAATCATAGACAATCAGACCAGGAACATGCACTAAATATGGTCAAATCGGACATCATGTTAATACACTTTTTAATCAATCATACTCTAGATGTTTCACACTGACCTTTTGAATGAAGTTTTCCACTTTGTTTTGCAGGCCCCACCACTTGAACTTGACAGTAACCAGTTTGTAGGCACACATGTGTGGGCAGTCTGTCTTTTTAGGTAGCTCTTTCTACACAGACCCAAAATCCATTAAGCATTTGGATAATTTTTCCATTAATAAGCTTCCCACTCATACAACAAACGTGCACTTACATCATTTACACACAAGTTTTATACAAGCAAGCAGCCATTAGAGGTGCATTAAAATATATCACCTTCCAATCTGGACCGAGCGGCCCTCTTGCAGTCTTTACAGACTTGTACTTAGATGGGTCTTCCTCTGGTTTATAGTCCTAAAGAGATAACACTATTTAGATAAGCAAGTAACTGGAAATGGTAGCTATTTTTAACTAAGTGAGGCTCACCTTTGGCTCCACCTGACTTCGGTCTGCGATGTCTATGTACACCACCTCCACCTTCTTCCAGGTGTCTGGGTCTAGACCGTGAACCTGTACAAAAGAACAGTCAAGCTTGTCAGGTTTGACACAAACTGTGGAGGTCACACTCAAATGATCTGCTGCTGTACTTACATTATCCTGCTGTCCCATGTCGGGTTTGTGCCACGTCTCGATCTTGATGAGGAAGTTTTCTTTCATATACTCATTCTAAAACCACAGATAATCAATGAACAAAAAGACAAACCATAACTGATGGGCAGACTCCTCAGAGTGACACACTGACGTCTGTCCTCTCTCCTTTCACTCCAGCTAAAGTTACTATCTCATCTTTCACTCAAAAGTGTTTGTATGTGCTTGTGCTGTACATCTACATGTTAATATGCAGTGCTGTGGAATAACTAATCATTTACACAGTTACTGAGAAAAAATGTGTACTCAAATCAGTTACTTAATGCTAATAGTACAAGTACAAGTTGTACTAGAAAAGACTTAATTGTGTACTTGCAAAGAGTGTATACTTACAGTAATTACTGACGGGTGATCCAGGACAGACAATACGGCAGAAAAAGGATAATAAATATCAATTAGATCATTAATGTTACAGAAAACATCACATGTCATTTAAGAAAAGTTTTAATTTTATGTAATATCCTTTGAATTTAGTCTGGATGTAAATATACTGAAATAATATTAATATTCAAACTCAAAACTAGTTATTTTCAGACATTACAAATTATCATAACACAAGCTTTGTAGGTTTCATAGTTAACAATACATCAGCTTAATAATGATCATTCTGTCCACTTCATGCAACTTCATGTTACATACTGAAAGTGTTTTACTCTAATTAGGGTTGGGTCGATAGACGCCAATGGCCGATAGACATTTGAAAGCAGACTTAAACTATTCTGACTACTTAAAGTCAGCATGAAATTAAATGGGGGGAAAAAAATCACTTTTATTTCTTTATTGCATGTTAAATATCTTATTGTGAATTATTTGTCTGTGCATGCTTTAATGTTATTATTTAAATATGGCTTTGTCATTTTTGATCGAAATGTCATATCTCAATCTCGACTCACAATAAAGAACAAATTAATTATCGCTATTTCCATTTTAATTCAATTTTAAGGTCTATTATTTTTTCATTTTACAAGGTAAGGTAAAATTAGATGGCCAAATTTAGTATACAAAAATGTCAAAACAGATGTTTAGATCTCTTTCTGTGAAGCAACTATAGAAGCTAGAGCTCCTGGCTCTACCTCTGACGTACTACAGTGTTACTGTAGACACCTTGTCTGGGACAAATAGTGGAAAACACATTTCCTTCTTCTAGCAGCTTGCTGACAGTTGGCAAATAATCAAATCATTCTGTTATGTAATATGTATACTATTAAATCTTTTTACAAATTCAGTACAGGTAAAACTTGCCATATCGACTTTTTACATTTATTCAAAAACACAACTGTAGACTTCAGAGTGTTTTAAGCACTGGAGTGAGATTTTGAAGTATCTTGATAACAGACTTGAGCGAATGGGAAGTCTGTTTCTATACGCCTGTGAGAATGATGTGAAAGGAATGTGTCAGTATAATCTCAGTTTCCCGTGCTGTAACTCCACTCCTGCTCAGCTCAAACAGTGAATTATTCAGTGGCCACAAATGCAGAGACAGAGAAAGAGACAGAGAGAAACATAGGAAGACAAAATAATGAAGAATCAAAAGGAACAAAGAGAACATGAGAAGAAATGTTGCTTCTAAGTGTGTGTGTTACCTGTGCGGCAGTATGGGTAGGCGTTCCAAGCTTTCTCATGAATGTTCAGTGCTGATGCTGGTGCAAGCATTCGTACAAATGATGGGACTTTACTGAAAAATCAATAGGCAAATGATTAGTCAACTATAGACAAAATAAACAAAAATGTGCTGTTTTTGTCAAAATACTTTCTTCAAAACTTTGCTCTGTTTGAGAAATTTAACCAGTTCAGCATAGCAACAGTGGCTCAACCAATGGTGTAAGTTTAGGGCGGGCTATCTGTTTGTTTGACCAATAACAGCCAAGGGAGGTATTTTGGAAATCAGTTTCAAAACATTTATTATTTTTACATTTAAATTGCACCCTTTCACCTCAAAGTCAAGTACAGAAAAGTCAAAGCAGCATCATAAAAGTGCAAAAATGTTGTCTGTATCCTTCATATGAATATCATTTGATAGTTCTGAATAGACAATATGTAATTTATTTTTATGGTTCTTTTTGAGTTCAGCTGTTAATTACATGGTAAACGTCTTTATTAGTGTAAGATAAAAATCATGCTGGTTTAGAATGTGAGGATGTGTAAATGATGAACCTATTTTTAATGGACTATTTTTAATCTTAACATTAATCTAGCACAAGCACACCTTATTAATACGCTCGTGTGCCTGTGGGTTTGTGTAAGTGTGAATACCTCTGCAGGTGGTAAATTTTATGTGTGTACTGTCCCTTCTCTCCATCCTTTTCATAAGGTTCGTTCTTCAACACCTCCACACCCTCTCCTCCACCCGTCTCGTTCTTACTGGCCTCCGCTACTGAGTACAACTGCCCGACCTGATACTGTGAGACACACAGAAATACATTCCACAATTTGAAACTTCAAAAGCTTGTCTTTATTCTAATATGAGGCATGTTTGAACACTAAATCCTACTTTCTCCTGTATCTCTCTGCCTCCATCCCTCTTTCTCTCTGTGTTTACTACCTCTTCTTATGATCTGTGCTGAATAAACAATGGCTTCTTTCATTTCTTAATCACATATAATCCTGTAGAGAATATAGTTATATAGAACAATATAGAATAAAGTAGAAAACAAACACAGACATTCACCATCGAAAGTAAACACTGCAAAAAGATTTTGCAAATTCATAAGCGCTGACACAATTTTTTCAGGATCTTATAAACCTACACTGGTCATGCAGTATGGATTCAATATATATATGTATATATATATACATATACACACACACACGTATGTATATATATATATATATATATACATTAGTGGTGGGCCGTTATCGACGTTAACGCGAGACTCTTATCTCGCGCTAAAAAAAATATCGCCGTTACTCTATTCCTAAAGTTGGGTTGGAGTCTATACTACAAGCTATGGTGACTTTCACCTTTAGCGCGGATGTATAGCCGAATTACACTG
>JAUCMU010000002.1:7680224-7701330 GCA_032275025.1 Enteromius treurensis | reverse complement strand
GACTCTTTTGCTAGTTCCAAAACGTCATTTTAAAGCTGGCAATGGAGGCTTGAGCCGTTGATAGCAGACTAATGCAGAGAGCTGCCGGGAACTACGTTCGCCGCGCGTTTCCCTGAAAATAATTGCACACCTCAGAACATTAGTCAGCCAATCAGATTCAAGCATTCAACGGCCGGTAGTATAAAAATAAATATTTGATAACAAAAATAATACTTGATAAAAGTATCAAATTACATACATCCAAACACAATTCTTTTCAACCACTTTACTTAATGCCTTTCAGCTAGAGTATATACTGTACATACATGGTTTTACTTGTGCCAACAGGAAGTGGATTTCACCTCAAATATAAAAACGGCTTTGTGCATATAGATGGCTACTGCAAGCAGGTTTCTTTTCTTTTTTCTTCTTTTTTTTCTTGTAAAATTGTGAAGAAAATGTTACATAAGCTCATCAATGAAACTGGATTATTTGTTTTGGTTGAAGCTGACTATATAAATGTGAGAAAAACTGAACTGAACAGACTAAATCAAAGTCAAGAATGTTAAGTTGATTCAACTAAACAACATTAAGTGGATCTTATAGAATTAACTTACGTTAACTGAAATCAGTATTTGAACTGAACTGCAACCTAACTCAGTGACATGGAACCTGTTGACAAAGATAAATAAAACTAAATGACACATTGGCTTTCCTTGAGTGTAGGTTGAAGGCACGTAACTAAGCCCTTGGGTGTGTGTGCATGCATGCCTTCTTTCAATTTCAATGCATCAAGGAAATAGTTAGAAATATATTTATTCTGGTAAATCAAGTCCTGAAGCTAAATAAAGTTGAAGAAGGAAATATGTATCGTAAGCACAAGAGCTTACTGGCATCCTAGCAGATGCCAGTAAGAAGCAGATGACTAGACTGTTAAAAATGCTCTTCAGGGTAAGGATGGTTAGGGTGTTTCCGGGAGAGATTCATTGTTTCTTAAAATAAAAAAATAGAAACAATAGAAATAAAAGTTTTGTGCTCAACTTTGTTAATTGATTCTTGTGATTTCTAAAAATTATTATGCTTAAATGTTGAAAATCAGCAGTCCTAAAAACAAAATTGTGAAGGTCAAATCAGGCAAAAGCAGAACTGGTCCAAGACTCAGGAGATACTTGAACAGGGAATGGCTGTCGAACCCAGCGCATGACAAATCTGTATTGCTAAAAGCACTATATAAATAAACGTGACTTGAATATTAAAAGTTTTAAAGAAAAAAACAAATGTACCATAACCTGAAGGGGCAATTTTAGACATGCTAATTAAAAGGATAAGCTATTTATTGGAAGGCATGTGGTAGAACAGGTTTCAGCTGAGTTTTGGAAAATATGAAGTCGGAAGGAAGCAAACCTGATGTTTCACGTAAGACTCAGTAGTAATGAATTTAGAGACCGTATAAAAGGACAGCTCGGTCCACTGCAAAATACTCTAAGTCTCGAGTTTAGGACCAAAGACGTGCTGCTCAGGTAAGAAAAATTCTCTGTGAATAACTCTCAGTACTGTAGTACTTAAAAAGTACAGGTTTTTGTAAAACTCGGATGCTGATTTCAAATTCTAAGTAATTTAGGCACTAAATTAGACTTCTCAGTCAGACTTAAATGTCAATATTATTTTTTCAATACTACTTTTCTCCCTGGTCATTAAAATGCAATAGAGATTCAATGTTAAAACATTGTTGTCTATGGAAGCCGTTTTATATGTTAAATGTATTTATTTTTTATTTTAAATGAATGTAATTTTTTCATCATTTTTCATATGCAATCTTTATAAGCCTAATGTATTTAATATGGTTACCGTCTTAATTTCTCAATGTAAAATATGTGTTTCAGAGATGAATCTTCACACTTTTCTTTTTGTGGTGGGATGCTGTTGTGCCATTTCATTGGGTGGTAAGTTTACAAATGAATCAATCATTCATCATCATAATATAACCAACTTTTTATTTTTATACACGTAAGCATTTTTATTAGGCGTTACAAAAAGTTTTTATACTGAAAATTATTGATTAGAAATAAAGTGTAACTTTTAACTTTAACATTTAAAAAAGCTATCCGACCTGCAAGTCAAATCCTGGCTATATGTTTATATATACCTTGAATTTAAAAAAAAAGCTGTTAAATCAGATCTATGTAATCAAACAAACTACCAACTAAGCAAGGCAGAGGCGATCGGGGCAAGGCACCAAAACCAAAAGATAAAGAAAAAAAGAAATTAGGGCATTTAGGTAGAAGTTGCCACCTAAATTATGATGCAATTATCACAGCAGACAATATGCGTAATGGTGCCATTCAGTCCGTTAAAGGGTTACTCCACCCCAAACTAAAAATTGTGTCATTAATCGATAACCCCCATGTCCTTCCAAGCCTGTAAAAGCGTTCGTCTTGGGAACACAATTTAAGTTATTTTGTTGCATTATAATTAGACTGAGGGAAGTTAATTTATCAATCATCTACACATCTACCCATTCTATACAAGTTTCACTAATTATTATTATTATCATCTCATTATCCTTTTCTAGCAGAAGAAGAGAGTCCCGGGAGAGCTTTCATTCTAGATTCATTTGAAGAAGCAAAGACGATAGTGGATGCTGCTTACAAATATTCTCGTGATGAGTGAGTAACATTTTGAAGGGATACCTCAAAGGGAATCAAGGTCTGCCTTTATAGGCGGTGATTTAAGTGAATCGTCCATGCAGCGATCAACTGAACAGGCCAGATTCCTATCGATTTGGCAATGGACACTAATATCCAAAGTATTGTGAAAATCTCTAGTATTATGCAGGCAACCTCAGTGCTGTGTCACGATGTTGATGCTGTTGGAGTGCCTTAAGCATGAATGAAATTACTTTAAACCTAATGGCCACAGCAGTCATAAGGTGGCACTGTTTGTACTTGCATATCTATAACAAAAGTTGATCATGTTGGACGTGGCTTCCTAGGTGATACTATAACCTATGGAGGAGTAGCTAGATCATACCTTCCGTTGCCACATTCTTGGTCAGTTTGGCGTAGATATGATCACGTCATCACTTTGCTCTGAGATGTTACATTGATTTAAGAAAGTTGCTCAGTATTCCTGTTCAGTCTTCTCAATTATGGATCTACTTTTTTTTTTTTAACGATTCTCCCCACTCTTAGGAGTTTAGCTAGGGTGCGCAGAGATGTCATCAAGCCTTCCGACAAGCTACGTCTACTAAAACAGCCAGCTCGAAGGACACGAGAGGCTGTGAGAGCTGCAGACTACATGGTGCAAACACTCAGGCTGATCAGTGAGAAAGCCCATCATGTACACAAGAGGTCTATCAATGCTACAGGTATGAAGACAACACACTGTAAAAGTTGCAAAGAAGAGATCAGATCTATCACTGTCTGATGGTCTTTGGTCAAAACTGTGAATATGTGTTTTCTCTTAGACCTGCTGACTCCAGACGAGCTGAACACCATTAGACGTCTGACAGGCTGTGCAGCTCAAACCCAGCCCCCATCTTGTAGGACCACACCCCTCATAAACAAATATCGAACTATCACCAACGTCTGCAACAATCGGTCAGTCTTTTTACTCCTTATTTAATTATGTCTTTTTTTAAAGACTAAAGGCTTGCCTAGCTTTACAACTAAATGTACCATTCACAGGCGGAACCCACTCCTTGGTGCATCTAACACTGCTTTTACCCGCTGGTTGCCTGCTCAATATGAAGATGACATCTCCCAGCCCAAAGGTTGGGATCCCAACAGATTGTACAATGGAGCAATACTGCCCCTGGTATGCTGGAGATCTTTATGAATAGTTTACTGGACAATTAATGAGGCTACCATTGATTAACAATGTCTTCCTTCTGGATTCTAGGTCAGATTGGTTTCGAATAATATTCTAAGCACTGCAGATGCTGACATAAAGAGTGATCGGGAGTTTAGCTTCATGCTCACCATCTTTGGGCAATGGGTTGACCACGATCTTACATTAACGCCTACCTCACCAAGTATTAAATCCTTCAGCAATGGCCTCAACTGTGATGAGAGCTGTGAGCACTCTGAACCTTGCTTCCCAATTATGGTCAGTCAAGTATTGTCTCTCTGTCAATGTTTGTCCCACACTTGATTTTGTGTTAAAACTGAATTTCATGCTATATCTGATGTCTATGGATAGGTCCCTCAAGGAGATCAACGTCTGCATCCAAACTCCTGTCTCCCTTTTTTCCGCTCATCACCAGCCTGCGGTTCTGGGAACACTGCCTATATGTTTGGTGGGATCCCCAAAGTTCGGGAACAGATCAATGCTTTAACAGCTTTTCTAGATGCTGGACAGGTTTATGGGGCAGATGATGGACTAGCAAAGGAACTTCGAGACTTGACCAATGATGGAGGCCTTCTACGTGTCAATGATCAGTTCCTTGACAATGGACGAGTGCACCTGCCCTTTACCAAGGTAGTAAGCAAAATGTGTGCAACACGCCAGAAAACTCTTAATGACTCCACCCTAACAGAGGTGCCTTGCTTCATTGCAGGTCAGTAACACTTTCATTTTTGGAAAATCTTACTCCATGTGGTTAATGCTAATGAACTTTTAATGTTTGTAGGAGATGGTCGTGTTATTGAGAACATTGCCCTTACCTCATTACACACACTTTTCTTGAGAGAGCACAATAGATTGGCACGTGCCCTCCATGTGTTAAACCCATCCTGGAGTAGCGAAACTCTATATCAAGAGGCAAGGAAAATTGTGGGTGCCTACAACCAGGTAAAACACTTAATAAAATGTGCACAGGCACAAGTAGCTCCATGCTGAGTACAGCATGCATTCATGATCAACCTCTCCCATCTCTTTTAGATCTTGGTGATTGAGGAATACTTACCACATATTGTGGGTCCTGAAGCTTACAATAGACGCATTGGATCATATCCAGGTTATGATGAGAATGTGGACCCTACCATTGCAAATGTCTTTGCAACTGCTGCTTTCCGGTTTGCCCACTTGGCCATCCAACCTATCATTTTTCGTCTTGATGAAAATTTCCAGAACCATCCTCAATTTCCAAGTGTGCCCCTTTATGAGGCCTTCTTTTCTCCTTGGAGGGTGATCTTTGAGGGTGAGTTTGTGAAGCTTGTTGCTACATAACTACTGAGTTTGCCACAACTGTCCCCTTTCAATATTATTTCATGTCTGCATTACTTCTTGCTTAGGTGGCATTGATCCTCTGCTCCGTGGACTAATTGGTCGGCCAGCAAAACTGAATACACAGGACCACATGATGGTGAATGCTCTTAGAGAAAGGCTGTTTGCCTTTACATCCCACATTGCTTTGGACTTGTCTGCCCTTAACATGCAAAGAAGCCGTGACCACGGTATACCAGGTAAATATTCTGGACTTGTATGTAGAACATTCTTGAAACCATTTAAACCCAACGACATGAAGCCAACTACATGCTAATTCATCAATTGTTAAATCATCACTAGAGAATACTTACTGGACATAATTTTGTTGTTCCTCATAAGGCTATAATGCATGGCGTCGGTTCTGTGGACTGCCCAGCCCTCAAAATGAGCAAGAATTGGCTGTGGTGATGAACAACACTGAACTAGCTCACAAGTTGATTGAGCTTTATGGCACCCCTGAAAACATTGACATTTGGTTGGGAGGCATCGCTGAACCTTTTGCGCCTGGTGGTCGTGTCGGTCCTCTTTTTGCCTGCCTCATCTCCACACAGTTCCAACGCATCCGTGACGGTGACAGGTAAAGATCTCTGTGTATTTGGTCCAGGGGAATCCTGCACAGTTTAGCTCCAACCCTAATTAAACACATTTAAATCAGTCAATCAAGTCTTCAGGTAACTTCCCATCGGTTGGAACTAAACTCTGAAGGACCTTGTGTGTTTGCGAAGTGTTAATGCAAAGTGTCATAATGTGTTCAGGTTGTGGTGGGAGAACCATGGAGTGTTCAACACCAAACAGAAAGCATCACTGACCTCTGTGTCGCTAGCCCGCATCATCTGTGACAACACCGGAATCCAAAGGGTTCCAAAAGATCCTTTCCGCTTCACCAGTCCTGACGATTTTGTTAACTGTGAGGACATCCCAGCCTTTGACCTCCGTCCTTGGATTGAAAGAGGTAAGGCACCTGAGCTAAAGATCTCTTTACTACATAGTCATTCTGTACATTATTTATTTCCCCCCAATGACTGCAATTTTCTTACAACTATTATATGTGCTTGTACAGTGTCTAGTTTTGGTAGTATATCAATTATCATTAAATTGCAATGGATGTGTAACTGTATGTGAAGTAGGCCTACCGTTAACTCTAAACTAGTGTGAAGGCACACGACTCGCCGTCACTTTATTTTACAAACATGCAAAGAATGAGAATGAGTTTTCCTTACCATTCAGCCTTTTTATTGTTTTGTACAGTCCTGTCAAAATAACAGAGCTTTTAAAAACTAAAGTGTGAAATCTCATTATTTGGCGCTCACCTGTTATCGTCCCTGTATTGATTTCAGCAAACACAGATAACGTGATTAATATTCATGAACCCAGAAGCTCATTTATCATATTTATGCTATGTTGTTATCAGTATTAGAATTTGTATGTCCAACATATAACACATAACTCCTATTTATTTATCCCTCAGATACAGACTTCTTCCAAGGGCCTCCTGGACCCAGAGGGCCTCCAGGGGAACCTGGTAAGCCAATCATGCCCCCTAGATTTACCATCAACAAAAAGCCACAATAAACATAAACTCACTTAATCCTTTTTTATTATTATTTAAGCCACATAAAATAACTCATCTATGGAGCCAAAGTGACAACTTTACAACAAATCTTTAAAAAGTAATGTATTGAGAATGCCATCACTTTTTGTAATATTACATTTTCTCAGGCCCACAAGGTGTAGCTGGCCCACCAGGACCTCCCATTAACACCACAGGACAACAGTCTGCCTTCTTTGCCTCTGTTGGCACCGTCCTTCCTGCAAATGCTCAGGTTGTTGTGTTCAGTCAGGACCTTTACAATGGACAGAGCCATTATAACAAAACATCAGGGATGTTCATCTGCCACACACCCGGTGTATATGAATTTGAGTTCTCATGCATAGGAACTAAGACTCTGGGCACTGTGACCTTAAAGAAAAATAATATTGTACAGCTAACCGCTGAAACAATCAGCACATCAAGTACAAAATCAATAGCCGAAGGCAACATGGTTCTGAACCTGCAGACAGGAGACTCTGTGTGGATAGGGGTCTCTGCAGGTGCTAACGGTTTAAGCAAGTCCAGCTTTTTCTCTGGCCATATTCTTTTCCCTGTTTAAAAAAACAATTACCTTTTTGTTTCTTTTGTAAATGACAAATTACCTATGTGAAACTAAGAGTTCAATTATAATGATTGTTCGAATTTACAGTTTTACATAATATTGTATCAAATTTACATCACTTAGCAACCCTGATATTATTGCACATTCACGAATATATATATATTTTCTTATGCTCTGTATGTTAATACTTGTTTTGTTGTCAGATTGATACCAAAACATTTTGTAGTCCATTTTGTGACAGTTTTTTTTGTGTGTGTATGCTTTTAGCGAAGACATATCCTCAAGCAACTAAATAAATTTGATATATTTTGTCAGATAATAATCTGCCTTGTTTTCTAATTGGCGAGTGTGTATTATGTACAACTTTTATCAATCTATTTGACACTTTTCTCCAATGACGTCTACTTGTTCTCAAAACAATCGGCACTGCCATCCAATCACAAAAGTATTTTTATTCCTTTTAATGCATTTATTAAAACTAAAAATGAGCCACGAAATATGTACCAATAAGTACATCTGTGCAGTTTCCAAATGAAATGGTGAGAGAGGCTCAAAGACGGCATATTAATGCCATCATACTCCAATAAAAACTCAACAAAGCAATTCAAATGAACATTTTTTATTTTTAATAGCAAAGACAAACCGTTCAATTATAAAGCAGCTGAAATGTGCAATTTTTTTACTTTTTTCACATATTTTTGATACAAAGACTAGACTACAATAATTATTATTATCAACAGGACATCATACAACAAATTGCGATTGAACTGGAAATGAACTTTTAAAGAATGCATCCCGACATTGTGCTGATCAGCCAGGTACGTTGGGTTACAAGACTTCAAATGGCCTCAGATTTTACTGCGTGATACTGGTGGGTTTTAACAGAATGACATAAACCAGAGATAGGTTTGGTGTATTTACAATATTAACAGGAGACTTCTAAATGACACAATGAAACCAGGAAACCTCAGGCTCCGTTTTAGGTCTTGTAGCCCAACCCAACGGCGTCGTTTAAGATTACAAAAGCAGGATTGTGGAGTTTGAATCCTGTGAACTTACCTCTCCGGTCTCACCTGTTCAACATTACCACTTCTCTTGGACACTGGTGGACACTCACAGCGGGACAGTTCAGCACACCCGGACTCTAGTTGGGCTGTTTTAGGGTGTGGTGTAAAGGACTGTATGCTTTTAACAGCCTTTATCTTGTTTTGTTAAAGTCTTGTGAATATTGTAAATACATCATTCCTTCTAAAACATATCTGCAACCTAACTAGCATGTAGACTAGTCTTTCTGGCGCCTCTTTCTTCCTCCCTCCCGGTCCGAGGCCAGGTGCAGCCACCTTTTCATCACGTTTTCAATCTCACTGTTTGTTGCTGTCGATGAAAAGACATTCTTCCGGACAGCATCTAATGAACACAAGTGTAAGCATAGACATTAATTAGAGAAACATGTATTAGTACTTCAAACATTTTAGATGTGAGTTCAATCAAAAAATCCCTTGAAATGCACTCAATTAAACAAAACTATTGAAACTAGAAACATATTTTTAACCCAAATAATTTAGAAATGTAAAAAATGTACGCTAAAAAAACGGCAGCAGTGGTTGCCAGAATAAAACTGTGAAAAATACAGTATCAATATATTTTTTACGGTTTTATGTTAAATATACAATACCGTAATTTCTAATAATAAACCGTAACAACTGATATAACGTTAATATACCAACCTTTTAAATTGTGAAATTTATTTTGTACTTTCATACCTTTTGTACCCAAAATACACTGATAATGACCAAATGCAGGAGGTGATGTAACATACTGTATATAGAATATATACAGTATATAGCATATATATAGCATTCACACAAACTCTAAACACCATCAATAAGAATTATTAAACTGAAATGTGCAATAAACATTCATTTAACAGCATTACATGCAACCCACAACCCTAATAAACATCACTGATACAAAAAACAAAACTAAGAAGTAACAGAGAAAAAACATAAAATTCAAGCAGAATTTAAAATGCAATGCAGTGAATTCTGGGATTGTTAGTTTATGGTGTTTCCCTGTAAATGTATCAGGAATTTACCATTAACCATTTAACGGGTTTTTACTGTAGCATTTTCATTGTTTTTTACAGTTAAAATCACGTTAATTTTTCACAGTCAACACTCAGCCAAACAGAGACCCTTTAAATCCCGAGAGAGCAGAATATTCAACACTACAAGTATATCTATATTATTATGTATAGAGACACTAAATAACATCTGATTTGAGGATTTACTCTCATTTAATTGAGTTCACGGGAATTTTGCGGTAAACTACAGTTTTTCTACAGTTTGCTTGCTGTAAACTTACAGTTTTAAACTATTTTACAGATGTGTTTTTTATCTTACACCCTTAACCCTTTAAACCCTAATAGAAAACCGGTGTAACTATGAAGCGGTGTCTTCATAATAAAGATAATCGCGTGATTCATCAGTTATTGGGCTTTACCTCAACACCTGCCGTTAACAAACAGAATCACTGCAAGAAAATCTGAAGATCTCAGAAGATCTCCACAAACAGCTTTACCCAGCTTCTCACGTCACTAACCAGAGGTGTTTCCAAAGAGCATCAGCACCAAACCATGCTTGTGAAGTCTATTTGACAGTGCATAAGAATGGTGATAAATCTATTCATGCTGCAATGCATGCTGGGATTCAAGGGTAGAGAGCACAACTAAAGCACACATTGTTCATATAGAGAACAGTGTAGGGTGTAAAGTGTTGAATCTGAACATATGTGTGTATAATGTGAAATGTATGTCTTTCTTATGAGGTTTCCAGTCCTGCTTCTGGAGAGTTTAGCTAAACTGAACACACCTGAAGCAGTACGGTGAACGTTCAGCCAGGCGTGCTGAGGCAAGCAGGAGCTACATGAACAAAGCTCTTACAGGTTTGGAAAGACATGAGGGGGAACAATTAATGACAGAACGTTCAGCCCCTGATCAGATTCCTTAAGACGCTGTCTAACATTTGTAAATATGAAACGTAAGAGACATCTTTACCGATAACAACATCCTTTATCTGCAGGGCCGCCAGGGATATTTTTCCATTCACCCCTCTCCAGTTGATGCTTTTGGCCAAGTCGTTCGAGATGGTTCGGTGCATTGTTCTCCACACAGTGTCCTTTACATCGCAGCCCCCGACCAGCCCTAGATGATTGATCTGAGAGGAAGTCATCAAATCTTACATTTGTGTTGCGAAGATGAATAAAAGTCTTGATATGTAGTGAAAGTGAATTCTGAGTGGTTTATTCTAAGATCTTCAGGAAGTTACACAGAATAAACTACACAGAGTACAAACTGACCAGTTTATCTTTGAAATCAGCTGCTTGTAACTTCTGCTCCAGCGTTCTTAGGGCCTGGAGGTCCTTCAGTGGAAGAAGTCCAGGTTCAATCACATGATCAGTGTCCTGAGGATGCTTGGCATTGAGGAGGCGCAGGATGGACTGCTGCTGGTCCAGAATCATCTCTTGCTTTGTCAGCATTTCACGGATTAGTGCTGGAAAGAAAACATGAGCAATGCTTAAAATAAATAGACACATATAGATAGATCTGATCTGCTGCGGGTGACTTTCTATCTACTATCTGTGCAGCAGCAGCGTGCCTTAAATACTGCACTGTGTTGCCGTACGCAAAAGCTCCTAGCAGCAGCAATAATCCACAACTACTTTAATAACTCCTTGTTCTCGAGTCACAGTAAAGACTCTTGAGTCGTGAACCATTCAAGAACGATGTACTGTACTTACAGACAATAAGTTCAGGAGAAGGAGACTGATGAGTCCTCTGCTGTTTGTGCAGCTGACACTGAACTCGGTTTAGACCTTAAGGAAAATAAAGTCAATAAAATAAAGTAGCTATGCAGTACAGTTATATTTATTATTTTATAAAAATTAACCATCTTACTAGCACTGAGTTCAGCCGGCTGCTGAGCTCTGCTCCAACAAACACCATTCTCTGGAAACAAAGACCTTGTAGGCTCTTGTGGAGCTGGTGAGATTAAATAAACAACTATTATATATACACTATACATACAGTTGAAGACAAAGAGTCAAGAACTGCAGTGAGAAGCATTATCAAGAAGTTTAAAGAGACCAACACAGTGGAGAGTTTCTGAAGACCCAAGACACTAGTGAAGACTGATGTCTCAACGAAGACAGTCACTAGAGCCCAGCACAGGAATGAACTCAAGAAAGAGACACCTCCAAGCTAGAATGAAGTCTGCTGAGGACACCCTGGAGAAAAGTGACGCATACTGGACACGTGTCCTGTGGTCAGATGAGACCAAACGAGAGCTTTTTGGCCGTAGAGATGTTGGTTATGTTTGGAGAAAGAAGGAAGAGGCATTCAGCCCCAAGAGCAGCGTCCCACAGAGAAACATGGTGCAGGAGGATGATGCTGTGGAGATGTTTCAGTGTGTTTGGTTCTGGGAATCTCCTCACGGTTGAAGGAAACATGACTATAGAAGATTTAAAAAGACAACCTCAGACAGTCTTGGTTTGAGTCGACATTTTGTCCTCCAGCATGATAACGACCCAAAGCATCCCTCACTTCTGGAGAAGAAATACCTCCCAATGGACACTAAAGTCCAGAGTTTGTGCCAGAAGACCAACAAATCTGGAGGAGCTTGAGAGATCCGCTGAGGAAGACTGGGCCTCAAACCACTAAAGGCTGTTATCAAGCAGAAGAGACACACTACTGACTACTAACATCAGAGGGATAATCATTCTGACCAGCAGACTGAACTGTACTGCATCGACTCACATTCACTTGTAAACTCCTCAGGTTGCCAGACGGTGTGGTTACTGTTCATCATTTCTGTAAAATACACAGTCTTGGAGGGTACGTCCTCTGTGGGTCGATCAAACTGATGGACAGGTGGAGCAGCAGAAAGACCCGAGTAATCCTGCTGAAACGTCTCGTCTTCCTCAGAGTCCATCAAGAAAGAGCTCAAAGGTTGAGTGTGTGACCTTTAAAAAAAGAAGAAGAAGAAGAAGAAAACCCTTTACTATGCAACAACACAAAACAACTGTTACCAAATACATTACACCTACCTTTTACATCTCATTTTTTTTCGGCTTGGTTCCTCTGCATCGGACTAAACCTCAACCTCTCCAACCTTGCTCATGTCTTCCTCGTAAGCTTCTGATGAATAAAAACAAACAAAAAGATCAATGAAATCTTAAATTAAGTACCATGATAAACAGAATATAACGTAGAAAGAAGATAAGAAGGTGTAAACCCATACACTACGTCACTGAAAATCTAGTATTGACTGGAGACTGCCAAGACTACCAAGCTTGGAATGACATGCTTCCCTCTGTGGGGGTACCAGCTTTAGTGCTTTAGTATTGAGAAGCAGATATTGGCAGACTTTCTTCAGAATGTGTCACACCTCTCCATGCTTTTAGGGCTCTGAACATGACTTTGGAGTCTGCTCCAGGAGAGAGTAGGATCCATGGTGAGGACAAGGCTTACTTCACGGCTGAAAAATCATGTGTGCCAATAGTTTGGGCAGGTGATACGTAGGGGACATATTGCAAGGATGTCATTTTGAGATAAATACCAACCATCTTGGGGTTTTAATACCCTAATCCTTTGTCAGATTCACTGTAAGGTGTAGAAATAGTCTTTGTGACACAATATCAGAAGGAAGTTGTTTCATATTGGTCTGTCTGAAATAAAGCAAAATGTAAGAATAAGGAATTGCTATCACCTCCATGTTGCCATGTGATTATTTATATATACAGTAGATATGCAGTTGTGTTCAAAAATATTCATACCCCTTAGACAAATCAATACTATTATTATTAATTTTCCGTTTAGAAGAACTACTTCCACTGCATTCAGCTGGTCTATTCTTATTGCATCAGCATTATCCTGCGGTGATTTAATTAGACGGATCAAAATTGAATTGTCTTTCTTCAGAAAGAATGTTTAGAAGATGCAAGATTGGGAATTTCTCTCTAGAATGAGTTTTCCACCGTGGTTTCAGATCTGTGTGACAGGTGAGGCTCATGTCACACTGAGGACACTTGGAAGGTTTGTGAACTCTCATGTGAATCTTAAGGTTTCCTTAAACCGTGAAGCTCCGGAGTGAACTCTCATGTGCTCCTCAAAGTGTCCCTCGTGTGAGAAACTCTTTCCACAAAAACAGCTCTCTCCAGTGACTGCAGGTGTAAGCTTTCTCTCCGGTGTGAGTTGTCACACAAGCATTCTCATCGAGTAAGTGAAAGATTTTTCCCTGGCCATAAATTGTGTTTCATACTGATCTGATTTTTCTCTCTAGACTCTCCTCTTTCAGCAGCATCGGGTCTAGGGTGAGGAGAAACAAGAAGAGAACACCAATGAAACAGCACCAAGATGTCACGTTCTAGCTATCTTCAAGACCTCGATGAGGCTGGAGCTAAACAGTGGCCCTCAGGAAAGAAGTCGCCGGTCCCTGATAACGTACCTCCAAATCATTGTATTTAGTATGAAGCGTATATCTCATAATCATTTTTTGGGTTAGATTAAAAACATCTGGCCAAAAAGGCTGCATCTCATTAGTAGTTTTACTTGATCTTAATTCTGTATTCAAAACTACAGCTCATCCTTTTTACTCCAAAACGGATAAAATGTATTATTTTCCTCAAAGTTCTGCAAACAATGCCCTACAATGGCAACATGAAAGAAATTCATTTCAAACATCTGCAAACATTAAATGAAATATATGCAGTCTTTGCTCAATACTTGTTTGGGAGTACTTTGAGTATGATGTCATACACCCGTTTTTGGGCAGTTTATCCCATTTTTCTTCGCAGGACCTCTCAAGGGGGAGTGTTGGTGTACAGACATCTCTCCAGAGATGTAAACAAAACATGTGTCCCGTTTCATGCATTCGTGAGCTCTAGACTTAACGCACTGCTTGCTGTTGTCCTGCATCTTCATAAAACAAGCTACAGATAGTCTGATAGAGTCTTTACCAGGTTTAACTAATCTCACCACAATCCAACCCGCTCCCTAAGGACACACAACTCTGAGAGAGTCCAGGAAAAGAGGTGGAGCTTTTATTCATATGTGGCTGAGATGGGCCTCCAGAGGTAACTAAGCTTGAGTCTGGATCCAACCCTTACCAAGACTGTCAGATACACATACACTGGTTTATTTGAGGCCATGATATCAAGACGGACCGCCACAAACTAATTTTCCAAGCGTCTTTGATTTCGTTAAATGAACACAAACACAGTGTCTTCAGAACATTGTGGATGATTTCATCGGCGTTTCATGACGCAGAATGACCAAAGACAGACACCAACCTGTTTGTGTCTCAGTATCTGCATGTTGGACTCTGATCCTCCCGTCTTCTCCCTGCTCTCTAATAAACCTCATCTCTGTTTGTGTCTCAGTGTCTTCTTGTTTGACTTCCTCGATCTTCATGTCTTCTCTCTCCTCCTTAATAAAGGCCATCTTTACAACAGTGTCAGTCTCTTCGCCGGGAGTTTATCTGAGTGAGTGAGATGAGAATTATTAACAGACAGAACTAATTATCTGTGTCAATCAGCCGAGATATAACTGTTTTATCTTATGCGTCTGAGCTCCTGTCACTAAATAAGATGAGAAGTATGATTCATATTAAACATCAATCTTTCTAATACAGTCGACACACAATTATTATAAAATACACAGACAAACAACGATGGAATTAATCTCTTAAATGACAAACAGTGTGTTTATGATGAAGTGGGAATCTTTTCTATTACTCATGTGTGGATGTGCTTTACTTTATTAAAAAACAAAGAAACAAACAAAACACTATGCACATTACTGTCATCGGGTAGATTATAGCATTACAATACAAAACTCTGTATTTATGTCAACACTTCACAAAATTAAAAACAAACCTTTCTTCAGAAACAAAGATGCAAGAGCTTGGCGCAGACTTATGACGTCACACCGCGCGCCAAAATAAAAGTCATTTCAGACAGAACTGGAACTCAGATACAGAAAACACAATAAGATAAAAGATAACACAAATTCAGAACACTATTGATATGTTGTTGTTGTTGTTTTTCAACAGCTTATGGCTTATATCTAAATGTAATAGGTTGTAATCTCAATCATAATAATAAAACCAGAGCATTTGTGAGATTCTCAAAGTTAGGTATCCTAATCTTTATAGACAAAGTTTCAACTTTGTTTTGTTAAATTTTAAGACTGTATCACATTGATGGTGGGTTTAAAAGAATTGATTTTGGCTAAAACATAAATTCTTATAAATGATAATAAAATCTGCTTTACATCGGCCTTAAATACTATTTAATAAAACAGGCCATAGCACTGACATGTGACTAACATCTTTTAAACTCTCAAATTGACAAACTAGTTTAGTTTATTGAGATTATTTTTCCTCAACATAATAGGCCTCTATGAAATTACAGATACAAACCCGTCTTTTATGAGGAATGTGTGGTCTATGTTTGATCGTATTGATTTCAGTGATGATGCACTTTTATATTTTATATTATTGCGGTTGAACAAAACATAGTTATCTGATTCAATTCTTACATGATCTGATTACGTTCTTAGCAGCACAGTTACCTACCCTACATGACAAATGCAAACACATTGAGCTACAAACAAGGGCACGGAGATTTGTGGAGGTTCTCATAATCCCAAATCACGTTCAAAGATCGGTCTTCTAAAGGTTTATCTCTCTATTCAGTTTAAAAAGTATGGCCATGCACACTAACAGTGCTGTTCAAAGTCAAGTCATCAGAGGTTGATCTCAGATTGTCCAGTACAGCATCAGCTTGCTTCCACCCAACTTGAACTTAAACAATTGCTGAACTTGGTGTTTGTAACTCAGCGTTTTAGAGATATCTTTGAAGTTTTCCGACCACATGAGCGTGCCTTTATAACGGATTATGCTTTGCCTCATATCTCATACACCATAGCTGAGAAAGAGGTCCGAACATAACCATCATCCTCGGATAATGAGTCATAAAATGATGTTTGGGAATCAGGTTTCGATCATAGAGCTTCTTGAATAAAGTATGGTGCTCTACAATGAGTTCTTTCAGAAATACAGCAAGCCCATGAGCAAAAACAATGCTGCATATTTCCCTAAACAGAATGAATAGATGCCAGAGTTGACTAGATCGCCAACTAAGAAGGGCAATGCTTGCAAAAGGCACCACATTTGGGATGCAGTTTGTTTTACTGCATCCTCAGATTAAGAATAACACTGGGGTTGTTTTTTCTCATTTTCTTACCCGTAGTTAAAACCAGAAATTCTGTGATTCAACAGTTCTAGGGTAAGAATCTGTTCTTCGTAAATGAAATGGCGTAACATTAGTCTAACCTCCAAGGGGGCTACGCCCTCAAGGATATCATGCATAATGTCTACGCATGTGTTCTCTGTAACATGAAAATACTGCAGCTTATTTAAACAAGAGTCCTCTTTAATCCCTGTCAAGCTTGGATCATTAAGTCCAACATGCTGCTGATGATTTTCACTGGTGCGCCTCTCAACTTTGTCTTCATCAAAAACAATCTGAGCAACTGTATTGTCAACCATGCAAAAGTGACAAAAGTGAGTGTTGTTTGCAGAAAAGCTCTCTACATATCCACATAAGCAATGGATAGCTAAAACACAGATTGATCCATATAGTTGATGACTTTGTCCCTGCATCTCCAGCTTTCAAGGAATCTGATGTCCTCTATCAGGGGTTCCTAAAATCTTACTGAACCCATATACCTCTCTGTCCATAGAACTCAACAGAAGGCACAAGTGAATATTTGAAAGAGATGAGTTATATTAAAATAAACAGCACCCGTCTTGTGAATTTTGGTTTTGGTTCCCAAAGGGTTAGTCGTTTCTAAATCATGTATTTGGAGGGCTTGAGGACACGTTCCAAACAATGAATGAGAAGAAAATTGAGCGGCGTCACAATAGTTTTGCATTTTCCCATCAGTTTTCTTCTTATTCTGAAGGTAAACGTTTTGCATTTGGTCACTACTAAATAAAAATGTAATAGTCTGAATTATTGATATATACTGACACGTGTCTGCAGCCAGCACTTGTTTAACTTGTCCTTGTTTTCTTGCAGTGTCTGCCCTATGACCAAGAGACATTTCTTTTGGCTACACAAGATCAAATTTCTCTGAAAAGTAAGATAACTGATACAGATAATTGTCAGGTCCTGTCCATCTGATAATGTGTGCACTTTGCGTAGATGCCAAATTAGTGTCTTTATTTTTGTCGATATTGGTTGTATGCGGTTTGGACACGTCTACATTGTTGGGAATTACTGTGCGGCCTGAAGTTTTGAAATTAGTAATATACATGAATCTTGTGTAAATATTATACACACCATCGGTTTGGTCTTCCATTCCCTCTATAAGAGATGAAATGATGCTTGCCTCCCATCGCCTGATGAACAGATCCGTCTTTCCATTCGCCATTTTGCCAAACTCGACATCCAGCTAAAAGAGGAAACAGTTTTCAAAATGTATTTTAAAATCAACAGTGTCACTAACAATATCACAACTATAGGATTGTTTACTAAAACAATGACAGACCTACCAGACTTGGCATATCCAAGAAGCGTGGGTATTCATCAAAGATTTCAGCTATTGTTGGAGTTCCCTTCATTATCCATGACCTACGCTTCCAATACGTCTGCTCCATTGCAGATTTGATTGAAGGAATATTCTCTGAGGAGGGCCTGAGCCTTTTCATCAAAGTGATCCACTCACAGACCACACTGCTATCCCCCAGGTCATCTTCTGTTCCAGGTCCAGTGTTACAGCTTATTTTGCGCTTTGTGTATCGACGCTGACCTGCTTCTAGCTTTCGGCGGATATTACGTAGTCTCAATTCCAAAAATCCAGAATGTGATGATGGATCATAAAAATGCTCCTGTGATTAAACAAACAAAATCATCTCAACAATATTTTTTTTCCCCCTTCAGAATATTAACAATAGCATAAGTGTAAAAAAAAGAATGTACAAGGCATGCGTTAGACTTTATCTAAAATTTCTAATATGCATCAAAAAGTCAGATGAAACAAGTTGTAAATTAGTGTTACAAAAGAACACAAGATAACTGAAAAGCAATGCAAAATACAAATTTTTCAATAACACTATACAAAAGGTTCCATTTGTTAACATTGGTAAACTGCATGAGCTAACCTGAAAAGTACATGTAAAGCATTTATTAATTTAAGTTAACATTCATTTCAACATTAACAAACACAATTTCTGACTTTAATTTATATATTAGTAAATATATTCTAAATGAAGTCTCTGAGGTTTAGAGGAGAATCACAAATTTTATACGATATTGTATACAAATATTGTATTATGCACTTTCTCCGCAGTTCAGTCCTCCTTAGATTTTTTTTTTTATTATAAATGTGCTCATATCAAACTACTGTATGTCGATATTAACGGTATTGCTTCATACATATCACTTATAAAAAATATATTGATATTATGTATTGTGCCCAGCCCCAATGAACAGTTGTATTTTCAAATACAATGAACAGTTTTATTTTTATTCATAAATGTTAACAAAGATTAGTAGATATTAACAAATGTATTGCTAATGGTTAGTTAATGCATTAAGTAATGGCTAACAAATTAGCCTTATTGTAAAGTGTTACGTTTTTCCCCCTGATTATTTTAAGAATCTTTATATGTTACTTACAAATCCACCTCCTTTTCCCTCAACCTGGACCCTTAAACATGGGAATGTAGTGATGATGCACTTTGCTAAATCGAGCTTTTCAGCACTTGATGGGTAACTGTGGAGACGGAGAAGACCAAAACCCACAGACATGAACTACAACCAGGCCTGAAATTGAACTGCAATATCAAAGCTGCAATCAATCATACTCTGTCTTTGGAGTAATTTAAAATTGTATCATTTTACTTACAATCCGTGTTTCTCTACCATGTCACTGATGCATACTTTGACAAGGAGCTTTCTTGACTCTATTGTAATCGTTCCTGTTTTTTTGTGTTCTTCAAGTATCCTTGGTGCTTTCTTTTGAAGTAGAGACAGCAGGCCTCCCTGTTCACTTTGCACTGGAACATGCTATTGATAAATACAAGACGACATAAAGGATGTTAATTTTAACTTTGAAATACTATCATCATGTACAAAAATAAATGCCTTCCTCCAGTACATCAGTGATTCCATTTTGTGCTATTTCTCTAAAGTGCTGTCTAAAGTGTAAAGCAAATTTGGAAGAAAGAATACCTGTTACCTGTGAGATAAAGCTTAAAGCAGCAGTCCACTTCCAGAACAATTTCATTCATCAGTCAATTATATGGACAAAAATGCAGAAAGACGAGGGGTGTGTACATTGTGTGTGAATCTTTGTTTTGGAAGTGGACTACTCCTTTAAAAATTAATTAATATTTAATTTATTGTTACTTGGCACATGTGACAATACACAGTGATGTGCATTTCGAGTAATATTGTTCAGCTTTAACATATCACTAAAATAGACTAGGATGCGTATAAAGTACAAACACAAAATACCTGGATTTGATGGGTCTCTTGAGAATGAGTGTGGTCTAGGGTTTCTGCGGCTGACATGTAGATCTGAAATCTGTCAAAGTTCTTGATTTCTACATTTCTTTCAACATCTACAAATTCTTGGAAATCAGCATTGTATTTCTGCACTTTGTCAAAACCAAAACCTTGTTCTGATGTGGTTAGATTTATGAGTTGCTCACTACTGTGAACAGTATAAATCTTCTTTGAGTACTCTTTTTCATTTTTAAAAACTGTGGCAAGAACTTTGACACATTCTGGTTCATGGTTTGGGTCCTGGAGACAAAAAAGAAGACAGAAATGTTATTTACATTGCATACTTTCTTAACCCTATCCTTTCTTTCCCTTTCTAGCCCGCGCTTATCTGAACATTGCCTGTTATAAGGTTTAACAAAACACTTCCTACGTTGCTTTTGCCTCTACAGGACTAATTGCTTGCTGTTTTCCCCACTTGTAAGTCGCTTTGGATAAAAGCGTCTGCTAAATTAATAAATGTACTTTTAAATAAATCTCAAACCAATCTTAATCTGACAAAAAATTAACTGGCTACGCAAACGTTATGCACTTCACAAAAATGGTTGGCCAAGTAAAAGTAATTATAGAAACAGGTCACCGTTTTACACATAGCCGGGTATTTAGAGAAACGAATATTTCCTGCCTACCATTTTTAATAATAACATTGTGCACACAACATCGTTTTAAAAAAACTTCTCATTTATATTAATGTGAGAAGGAGAGAATTATTGGTGTTGCACGATGAATTTTATATATTTATATTTATGCATGTTCACATTGTAATGTATTGCTGTGGATTGCTGTGTATTTTCTTTTATTGTAAGCAGTATTTCAAGCCACACCTCTATTTTCAATTGAACTAATGATGACAGCTGGGTGGTGAATTTAGAGTTGGAGTTTGTGCCCATTTAAAAGCGTGGTGGTGACAAGGACATAGGTGGCAGCACGGTGTGACTGAGCGACAATCGGCTCCAGGAAAGGACGAGCAAGAAGAGAATCTGGTTGCACCTGCGCCGGTGTTTGATTGCGGTGACTTTACAGGTGGCGAGACGGCTTATGGCTGGGAGCACATGCATGTTCTGTGATTGACTTCAGACGGAGTTAACGGTGCACGGAGCCACGTCGAGGGAGCCGCACGTGAGCCGCTGGATCCG
>JAUCMU010000002.1:7670115-7680124 GCA_032275025.1 Enteromius treurensis | reverse complement strand
GACTTATTTTAATACAAATTAACTGGCAATAAGTCAGACTAACTGAAATAAGCCTGGCTTATTTGGTAAACTTGTTTATGGAACAGGCCCCAGGTGTGTTAGATGAGGGAGACATAAAAAATGTGCAGGGCAGGTTTGGTAGGCACTGGTCTATTTTATTTAGCTAATTCTATTTGCACAATTTTTTTTTTTTGTCCTTGTTGTCTATATTTGTATTATTACAAGCCATTTAGACTAAACTTACTTTCTTCTGCTGCTTTCAAATAACTTACAATATCACCCTATTATGAAAAAGAGAGAGAAAATGCAGACAAGGCCAACATACAAAACCGCAACATACAAGAATCTCTCTGGAAATCTAATGTTTAGTCAAAGGTCTGAGTTAACTTTGAATTCTTCTGTTGTCACAACCAATGATAACATTGTGGTTTACTCCTACCTATAAACAGCCCCCATTCCATGGGATTTATAATGAGGGAATTCAAAAATGACCTAAACGGAATGACAGAAATGTTTAAAAGGAAATATGGAAAGACAATACTTGGTGTTCTCCAAAAAGAGAGATGGACTCCTCCCCTTGTTCACTCTCCATGAATTCTCTCCCAATCCAGCCTACATGTGCCGAGTGCCACGTAGGCCAGTGTGGATGTGCACAATACCAGCTACGGCTTCAATCCTTGTTTCTGAGTAATGGAAACCTGCTGTTTTTCAGGGGAAATCATCTAAAACAAGCTGTTCACCGTTACCAGTTTATTTTGATACATTTCTACAAGTCAGATATTTGTTAGGCCTATGTTAAATTTATAATTGCTCAAAATGTTTAATTGTATCAATTCGTGACCATTGTATTTAGAAAAGATATTAAGAGAAGTTATTCCTAAAATAAAAACATGTACAGGCCTGTAAACTCTGTGTTTTTCATATGATAAGTTCATGAAGTCCATTCAAGTGCTATTTCCCAAATACAAAACATTCCTCTAACGTTAATACGCCTTTTGGTTAGGCTTAGGAAATATGCTAGCATTCGGTCAGTAACCGTCAGTATTCGGTTAGATACGGTCAGTTTTAATCGGAACCATTACGGTACGTGCCATTTTCCCAGGACGCGTCAATATGCTATTTTTGTCTGCGAAACCCGACGCGCTCCAATTATGCGTCTGGCTGATGATTCCTCTATAGCTTTACCTCATTTCATTTGGCTTACCACTTTTAGGTCGTCTGTGTTTTCAGCAGACGACTTTTACTGCATTACCTATCAACTGAAGAGAAAGCAAGCAACGTGGACAGAGGAACAAGGTTAATTACTTTCATATGTGGTTCTACTGCCTGAGGAACGCTGCCAGAGAAGAGGGAAGCCCGGCGCAGAACGTACCGGGTGATGTACGAAAAACAACAGTGACCCAGTACAGCTGGTTCTGTTCATGTGGCTCTCAGACGACGAGCACAAAATATTTTCTATTTTTCTTTCACGAAGACAGGCTGCAGTTGACATGTCAGTCAGCTAGACTGGAATGCAAGACTTTATTAAAACATTCGAATCTGGTTCTTTGTGGAATATGAGCAGATATTCGGAGCCGGTGCTTCATTCTCTGAATACCCCATCTGAGTCCTTGAGAAGAAAAACACTTTTATTTATCTCTGTGAATGCGCCAGATCTTGGAAAAGGATAGGAATTTATGGTTTTATTTTATATTGTGTTGCCATTTCTAAGTGTTGTTGCAATGCACTTTACATTTATTTTGTTCTTGTTATCGCCTACTGCACTTGAGCCAACTGTAACGTTTTTCATTTGAGACTCACATAACCTACCTCCTAGAGAGTCTGGGCAGACGTCCATTTTTGTGCAAAAGTAGCTCGTTTTAGCATTACGCAGGCGGTTCAGGGAGGTCATGTAGTGTTGGTATGGCCCATTTTGAGTTTAAAGTCTTGTGTGCAGGTGTCACTGATCCCAAGATCACTAGAATAAATCAAAGCTTTAACTGATACAGTTCTAAACACTTCACTGATTGATAGGTACTCTGATGACCCAACTGGACAACATATTGCATAGCATGGCTTTAACACATAACATGTCGCAGACAAAAAAAAAAAAAAAAAAAAAAGATTTTTCCGTATGCTATATGATTGATGTAGCTTTCCAGCAGTGACATGAATCACCTGTTCAGTATATAACTGTTCAGTGTAGTTTGCATGTCAGTCTATATTTTATAGTTGGAATCTGTTTATACTAAATATTTTTTGTAAATCAATACTTAATACATTTTAAATGAATTAAACATTGTTGTTGTTTTTTTTATATATGATTATTATAATTATGGTAATCATTTTATAAAAGCAATGAACTACTTTATTTCTTTAAAAAAAAAAACAGTTCACGAATGTGTGTGTGTGTGTGTATGTGTGTGTGTATATATATATATATATATATATATATATAAATTAATTCATTTTTATTTTTCCCTGATGATGAGTTTGTTTCTTCATCGGAAGATGTGGAGAAATTTAGTATTACGTCACTTGCTCACCAATGGATCCTCTGCAGTTCATGGGTCCAAACAGCTGATAAAACCATCAATTAGGTTTTTTCTTTTTCTTTTTTTTAATTATTATTATTTAAATCATCACTGCTGCCCAAAACAAGTTCATAATAACCATCCATAATAACACTTCCTCCACTGAAAAGTCCACCCCCTGTTGTCCTCCTACATAAAAATCTATCAGCATATTTGTTTATTACTGTTTGGACTGTTTTCACTAAAACAGTGCTTAATCTGTGCAACTTTTTATGACTGGATAAAGCAATATTATGACAAGGACTCATTTTTTTGGAGAAAGCAATGGTTATTACAAATGTGCATTTTGTGGATTACTCACATTCCTTGTAAATTATTTTGATGTTTTTATCAGCTGTATGGAAGCTACATTTCTCCACCTGTTCCAATAAAGAAACAAATCCATCTACATTTTGGATGTCCATTTACATTATTTTAACTTTGAAAGTCAGGCGAGCTGATCTAAAATAATTTAACTTGCTGCAATTGAGCATATTTTTGGTATGTATGTGAAGAATAGAAGACTATTGTTAAGTGAAAATGTGCCCTCTAGTGTGCTTAACAGAGTTTGCATAATTTTATTGCCCTGGTGGATGATGAAGATAGAATGGCTCATCTAAAAGAAAATATAATATGTAGTCTACGGGTTCAGAGCGAAGGGCACAAATGAAATATCATCCATGTAATTTATGACACACGTTCAGTGAAGCCTTAAATTTAAAGGATATTTTCTGTTGGTCTGCTGAAAAAGGAAGGAAAAAAAGACTTTGGAAACCTCTGCATCTAGTCGTTCAATGTTGGTCTTTATGGTTTGTCACTGGGCATGAGTGGTTTAAGAGGCTAGACACAGAATTTGGAAACCATTGATTATGTTTTTCTAAATAGCAATTATGGTTCCCTTGCAAGCCATAGGATGCATTGCTCATCATGGGAAAGTATAAGGCTGTAGCTGGGTCAGATGAGAGTACGTAACAGTTACAGGAAATAATGGAAGGAGGCATACGTTAAGCTCTGGGTGGCCCAGGTGAGTTTATGATTGAAAGTTATAAACAGTGCATCATATGACAAATGTAGAACAGTTTCCAACAAGACATGGAACTCCTATTGTAACTAAGCTCATGCGATGTTTAATGTAGCACCTCATAAAGCTGTTAAGGCCCCACACATTACTTTGCTTTCAGAAAAGAGCTACAAAGTAATAAAGGATTTAGGGAAAGTTACAGGAGGAAAATAAAAAACGGATTTCATTTTATGAGCAACAACTTCCTGAACAGACAATGTAGTGTAAGTCTGCTTAATTTGCAGTCCTCATTCTTATGAAAACATTGATATATGGAAACATTTTGCCAAGTTTTTTTTTTAAGTGCCTCTTAAAAGTTCATCCAAAAGTCAGATGTCACAGCACAGCATATTGAGAAATGCTGAACATTTTCTATCTTTACCCAAACATTTTTTGTTAATAATAGTTCTTTGTATATCTGAAGCTATTTCTTATAACAAGAACATTTATACAAATACAAAAAAAAAGAAAAGTAACAAACTGTAAGTTTGGTTTCATTTTATTTATAAATATGTTGGTCAAAATTATTAATATACGCATTCAAGGATTAATAAAACAGGACTTCTTGAAAATGCGTGGCAGATAGACTCTAGACACTAGAGGTTTCCTTTTAATTTTTGGAATAATATTACTGTGTATATCAATGGGAAAATTTCAACAAATAGTTTTTTTTATTATTATTATTATTTAATTTTTTTTGTGTGTACTGGTGTAAAGTACGTCAAATATTTTTTTTTTACCAATTCTTTACATATTTCTTTTAAACATGCGAAATCTCACGTTTTATAGGGGGCTTTTTCGTTAGCGGAGCTTGTATAACAAGAAATTTTAAAAATCAGCTCCTCCTCCCTCTTACACTTGAGCATCAGTTAGTCCAAGTGCAGAGCAATAGGAGGTCGCACTGAGATCTTACCTTTCCGTTATGTAAGTCTCACTTGATTTTATTTAATTTATTGGGCTATATTTTATTTTCAAGCAAGCTTTATGAAATCACAACTTAGCCCAATTTTATTGTTTTCCCAATTCAGTTACTGCAAGGTTGGCAAGCAGAAGAACTGGAGAAGCCAATTTAACATTAAAAAATGAGTTCGAGTTTAATTGAGACCTTAATTTACGCATTTGCGCATGTGTGTTTATTAAGTTGCATTGTACAAACTGGTCATTCTCAGCGTCAGGGCAACAGTGGAGCGGCAGCTCTCAGACAAACCATACAATGGCAGCACAACGGCAAACTCTTTAGTATATTGAGTCAAGGCTCGGAATATCAGCCACCGTTAAAACGAGACGAAAACAAAGAGCAGACGCAAGCCAGGCCGATAGCCATCGTCCGCAACGATGATGCGGCTACGAAAACCGACGGCTCAGCAGCTGCTTCGTCTTCTTCGCGAGCCTCCTCCGCGCGCTTGCAGTCAGGTATCGGTGCGCGCTGGTTATCAGGTGGAGGGCGCGCTAGAGGATCACGCGGGCGCAGGAATCAGACAGAGCAGCTGCAAACATCAGTCAACGGCACCGAGAGACCCGCGCTGGACGATGAAGTGATGGTTGGAGATGATCCCTACAACCCATACAAGTCTTCTGACCCGGACAACCCGTATTATAACTATTATGACACGTACGAGAGACCGCGTACTCCATCGCGCCCGGGATATGGCACAAGATACTTCCAGCATGGTAAGGACAGTATGATATCTATCTATCTATCTATCTATCTATCTAGCGTCATGATTATTCAAACGTTATTTTATGTGGATTTGCCAACTTCCAAAAATAAATTGCCCAAATAATATGGCATATTCTGTACGCCATTTATGAAACTTTACAGTTCAAGCTATATGAAGAATTAAAAAGCTAAAAAAGTTTTTTTAAAATTCGGCACCACAAAGAGCATGGCTCCATCAGCTCCTCCTGTTGTATTTTAAATGCATGCATAATTTAATTGAAACTCTTGGTTTAAAATAATGGCATCCTTGCAGAAAAAAACAAGGTGGTTTGCTTGTAAGGGTGGTCTGACGAACTTGGCAGGTGATCATGCTAGTTTAAGCAGTTTTTTTAAGTTTAAGCTTTTATTTGGATTCTGTTCATTTGTTTTTATCTTTTAATAAAACTTTTCAGTGTTTCATAGGTTTGCCTGATCTCGTTGGAGACCCATACTACATCCAAGCGTCCGCCTACGTGCAGAGAGTTCCAATGTACAATCTCAGATGCGCTGCTGAGGAAAACTGCTTGGCGAGGTATTATTGTTGATATAAACCAGAAGAACGTACTCAAGATTTTTGGTGCAGTGCTGCAACTAGAGAGAGGTAGCGCACTCGCATTCCTCAAGTGTAACAGATGAGTCATGAGAACCTATTTAAAACCCATGTGGTAGGAACATCCTATAACTCGAACCAGCTCTGTGAGAGGGGAAAGAATTAAAAAAGTCGTGCCACGATGTAAAGTGAGAAACTCTACAAACAGATTTCACATAAAGCTGTTTACATGGAAAAATGATCACATGCTTGACTGTGAAACACATTACTGGGGCACTCAAAAAATAGTTCAGTGTAATTTGTTTGGAAATGTGCATAGTTGTTTCATGTGCACTTGAAATGTGGCCACGGGGCCAAGATACACATTCTGAAAGCTGTTAGGACAATACAGGAAACTTAAGGAATGTTTGCTATTTTGTAACTTTTTTGTTGAGCAGCACTGCATACAGATCCAGTGTGAGAGACTATGACACGCGTATGTTGCTGAGGTTCCCGCAGCGAGTCAAGAACCAAGGAACCTCCGACTTCCTTCCCAGCAGGCCGCGCTACACCTGGGAATGGCACAGCTGCCATCAGTAAGTCAGAATCTGACAGCTCCAACCATTTCTGCAGTTGCATGTTTAGTAATGCATCACAGACCACTTTTAAGAACTCTAAAGGGAGGATGTGATACAGTTAACCGAATTCCTTAGGCAAAGGTAAGATTGTGAAGGTTTATCGGGGTTTGAGTGTTGTATCTAACTGATATCTGAATCTAGTGATGGTGGTGCTGTTTTTATAGTGAAAAAGGTCTGTGTTCTTGTCTAAATGAAAACACTTAGAGGAGGCCCACTATTGCTGCTATACTTCAGTTGACTCAGTAATAGCTCACTGCATAGTTTCGTCCTGAAGTAAGCCGTGTCTCACCACCAACTACGGCATACATTTGGACAAGCTCCAGGGTATACAAAGACTTAAGGTCTTATGCATAAATGAGGTGTAAGGTTTGTGTGCTGACCTGCATTTATTTGATGTGCCATAATATGAAAATGTCTGGTTGTTATTTATTTTTATGCTGCACAAAAAGTGTTTTTTTTTTTTTTTTTAAGCTGAGTCATCTGTTGAGATAAAATAATGTGATTATGGGCTATGCTATATATATATGGGCTATAAGTAAAAGGAGAAAATTTGAAGAATGTACTTGTTGCTTTTTCCCATTTAATTACTATCAATATACACTGAAGCTTTTAAACTTCAAAAAAGCCATCAATGTCTGATTTGTGAATGAATTGGATCATTCATTTAGTTCCATTCGCAGAAACAATCTGAAAGATTTGTTTACAAATATGATTTACTTCAGACTGCTCTCCTTCAACTCATAACTTTGGCATCAGTGATTCTCAAATTAACAGCTTAAGGGGATAGTTAAATTTCAGTCTGTTTCTTGTTTTGCTTTAGAAGACTTTAAATATGGCACTGGCACACAAATGATATAAATGCTTTTATGATGCTTTTATGGTACTTCTGTTATATTTATAAAGCTCAAAAGTCTCAATTTATTGTAACTGCATGGAAAACAACTGCATGAAAAACCACCTTAAAATGTTCTCCTGTTGTGGTTAGAACATGAAAAAGTGTATTGTAAGACAATTTTCTTTTTTGCTTGAACTGTGCTTTTAACAATGCGTGCCTCCATTGAGACTATTTAAGGTGAAGTAAGCGCAGACTGGTGTGGTGTAAATTCCTGCTCACACATCATCCATGGAGTTCCTTTGGAAAGGTTCTGCACAACATTCTTTTTTCCCTAAAGATCTGATAAATGTCCCAGTATTCAGGAAGTTCATTAATTGGATTACAGGGGTGAAAATGAATTGAAATCCGAATCAAAAAGAGCTTTATTAAATATGTAAGGAATTTGTTTTAGTGTCACAGCTTCCAGTACACAGAGACAACAACACTCAGATAATAACAAATTAAAAGTGAACACACACACACATTTATACAATCAAAAATAATAATAAATTGTATGTACTGTACAGGTGTGCTATAGATAAAATAAGAAATAAGATGTAGGGATGTACTAGGATGTAGGGTTATAAATATCAGGTTATTGCATATATGTATTTTTGCAGGTCATTGCCTGAGGAAAGAAACTGTTCTTGTGCCCAATTGTCTCGGCGCTCTGTAGTGCCGACCAGATGGCAAAAGCTCAAAAGGAAGATGGCTTGGATGTGAGGGATCCAGAGTAATTTCCTGAACCTTTTTAGCACTCTGAATGTATACAGTTCTTAGAGGGTGGGCAGGGGAGCACCAATTATAATTTCATCAATGAATTATTACCAATAAAATAATGTCCTTTGTAGTCTTCTGAATTCTGGTTTTGTAGCTGAGCCAAACCAGACAGTTTTCGAAGTACACAGGACAGACTCGGTGACAGCTGAGTAGAACTGTGTAAGCAACTCTTGTGGATGGCAAGCATTTTAAATCCTATTAACTAACCCACCTAGAAATGTGATTCTCAGATGCAGGCAACATTTTTAAGCACCGGTTGTAAGTGATGCATGATGATAACCTGATTTACTTTGCTGTTTCTAGGCACTACCACAGCATGGATGAGTTCAGTCATTATGACCTGCTGGAATCTAGCTCTCAGAGAAGAGTTGCAGAGGGACACAAGGCCAGTTTCTGTCTGGAGGACACATCCTGTGACTACGGCTACTACCGACGATATGCCTGCACCTCTCACACTCAGGTCACTTTCATTTATTATGTATTTTCTAGGACTCTTTTCCAAAACTACATAACCGAAATGAAACCTATGACCGATTTGGAACATTGTTTGTTTTAAAAATAGTGCTTCTCATGAAATACACACAGAAAGCTCAATTCACAAATCATTTCTAAAAACTTTGAGGTTAGCATGTTGGTAAGATCTCAGCACTTCTACAATAAGCATAAGAAATACATGAATTAACATAATTGAAATTAAAGGGTTATACCCCTCCCCAAAAAAGGAAAACTTTGTTGTTAATCACTATAGCCCGGTGTCGGTTCTAAACCTGTAAAAGCTTTGTTCGTCCTCGAAACACAATTTAAGTTATTTTGGATGAAAAAAAGGCTTGTGATTGTCACATTGACTGCCAAGCAAAATCCACTGTCAAGGACTAGAAAAGTACCCATCATCCCTTCCCATCCCATAAGTGGTTCAACCATAATGTTATGAAGTGTCAAAAATACTTTTGTACGGTAAAACAAAAATAATGACTTTTTATAAAGACATCAGTGTGTAATGACTGATTTTAAAAAAAATCCCAAAACACTAAATTCAGAATGGATTTTGAAACCCGAGAAACACAACACATAACTAAATGAAACATCATATGTGACAGATTTAAAACTTTGTACATTATAACTGAAATATTCACTGACTCACAGAATGTATTTCTGATGATTAGCATGTTACAAAGCTTACAACACCTCTTAACCATGGTTTTACCATAGTAAAAGTGTAGTAACTATATTTTATTGGCATATTGACTACAATTTGAATAACCACAGTTTTAATACAAATACCATGGTAAGTGTAGCAAAAACATGGTTCATTTGTAGTTACCTTTGTTTAGTCTATCAATCAATCAATCACTTTTATTTATACAGCGCTTTTAACAATACAGATTGTAGCACAGCACTGAACATTCTCAAGTAGAAGAACAGAGTGATGGTAATGTTTGATAACAAGATTAAATTATTTATTTATCAAATGCAGAGACGGTCTCTGTAATCAAAACGATGATAATCACTAGAAATTAGGTGCCCCCAACTAAGCAAGCCAGAGGTGACAGCGGCAAGGAACCAAAACCACATCCATGAGAGAATGGAGAAAAAAAAGCTTGGGGGAAACCAGGCTTAGTTGGGGCCAGTTCTCCTCTGTTCTTCTGTTCAATTTTCAGTTCAGTATTAAGCACATGTCAGATTGTGTAAAGGACTTATAGTGTGTGTGTGTGTGTGTGTGTGTTTGAGTGCATTTGCATACGGACTAACAAAAAACAGAATAAGAGAGACACAGACTAATATCAGCGTAGATGCCATTATTTTTTACGATGTAACGAGTACATCGTGTGTTAAGGGGAGTGTTCCCGGTTCCGGCTGATCTAATTAATGCAGCCTAA
>JAUCMU010000002.1:7636733-7666450 GCA_032275025.1 Enteromius treurensis | reverse complement strand
AACATGTAAAGCGTAAAAAGTAGCGGCCCTAGTACTGAGCCTTGCGGTACTCCATACTGCACTTGTGATCGATATGATACGTCCTCATTCATTGCTACAAACTGATAGCGGATAAGTATGATTTGAACCATGCTAAGGCACTTCCACTAATGCCAACAGAGTTTTCTAGTCTATAATGTTGTGGTCAATAGTGTCAAACGCAGCACTGAGATCCAATAGCACTAATAATGAGATGTTTAATAGTAACCATGTTATTTTTTAACAGTATTGAATGATGTTACATATTATTATATATTGTGGCATATAATCTTTCAAATATGTTGAAGAGTTTTACACACTGGTCTGTTATTGTGGCAACATTGCCACTCCCCTAAACATGCGCATCACAAAACGAAACGTGATTGGTTGCTTTACCTGTCAGTCAAATGACCACTTGGGCAGATCTTGGCCATTTAAATTGGACAAAGTTCCCAGGCATTCAGCCATCAGTCAGAAGTTCTGGTTGTGCGATTTTAGTAATTATTTAATCTGATATCAATTCCAATTCTTACATATTTTAAGAGATGGCTAATTTGTATGAATTTATGTGTATATTTTGTGAAAAATCCTACATATTTTACAAGGTAGCTAATACATAGAAATGTTTATAAATTACCACCCTAAGTGAGGTTGTAAAATTCATATGATTTAGCCATCTCGTAAAATACATATGAATTGGTCATTAGATAGCAATGTGAAAACTAAAAAATACATTCAAATGCTGCCAATGTAGGCAGCTCACTAGGTTTTAGAACACAGCTGTCTAAGCAATTTTTACTGTTGATGTTATTAACCAAAAAGAGTGACCTTAATGAAAATATTTGATCCTATACTAACTATGGCAGTACCATGGTCCAGTGATGGAGAAATATCATGAATGCTGTATGATGGTCATACCTTAGTTTTTACATTTTACTTTAAGGTACCATAACCATTGTACATGTGCATGTGATGAAAGTATATTGTTGTATTTCCAGGGCCTAAGTCCAGGGTGTTACGACACTTACAATGCTGACATTGACTGCCAGTGGATAGATATTACTGATGTGAAACCTGGAAATTACATCCTCAAGGTTTATTGCCTTAAATCAAATAATTTATTATTGCATTCAAAATATTTACAATATCGTGTTGCTGACTTCCAGCCTGTTTGTCTTTTTCTGGTTTAGGTTAGTATAAATCCCAGTTACCAGGTGCCAGAGTCGGACTACAGTAACAATAATGTGCGCTGTGATGTACGTTACACCGGAAACTACGTTTATGTTTCAGGATGTCAAATTTCACAGTGAGTAGGCTATACCTCATTTATTTCATGTTGTATACATTATATTTCGACTGACTAGTTAAACCAAATACTGTAATATGCTACGTTTATTTCAGGTATTAAGAATCTATTAAAGTATCAAAAGGAATAGGAAAAGATCATCAGAAAAGAGGATTGATGATAAAAACCTGCGACAAAGTGAATGGATCAATGGACGTCGATCATGGGCCACTTTCCTGTGAAAATTTGTGAGAGCCAATAATCAGCAGGGCATTTTAGTGTTGACAATGCCACAGAATATAGAAGCCTGAGGCATGAGTCCAGTTTTACAGTTAATTGTATTATTCATTTTTTGTAGTTTTTTTTTTTTTGCTATGAAATTACTAAGCAAAACTTAAAAAAAAAAAACAAAGTGTCCAGGGTCGTATTATGCTGGATTCCTATAGGAATTTGGATAAAATGGTGCTTATATTGCCAGAAACCACCAGTTTGCAGAGGTACCGCACATTCCCCAAATCATTTAGTATCATTCTCTCAGACTGATAAATTATAAACATGAAACCTTCAGATATTGATCCACACTGGTGTTTTTACCTAAAACATGCTTTAGTGTGCTAGAGCAATGCTTTAGTTGTGTATTCTAAGTAGATATTTATATACAGATGCTCATATTACTGCAACACGTTTTATATATGAAATGAAAATTACTTGAATAAATAACTTCACACTCAGCCTCATTAAATGACTTTGTCTGGTATTTTGACTTGCCCACTCACATTGTGGCATTACAATTCCCCAATTTCAGAAAATATTTGCTCAATGTAAATGTTATGTATATGTGCTGTTTTTGTTTGTTTGTTTTTTGCCATCTTGTGTGATGTATAAAGTATTTTCTAAAAGTAAATAAATATTACAATTAAATCAAATATATTTATATAAATAATGTGATTAAATAAACGACCAAACGTGTGTGTGTGTATATATATATATATTTATAGGTGCTGTCAAACAATTAACAAAATAATAGTGTTTATTCACGTAGTATTGTACTTGATGTAATAAAAGCAAGAACCACCATGTCAAAGTCTTGTCAGTCAGAAAGTGTTAAATTTTTGCAAGTGTGCAGAGCTGACAAGAACTGGACCCAGTCACCGTGGAAATTTGCTTTATTTGTAATTATCCAATAGAACACCCAGATTCCATACCTGCAAGGACCTAAAAACCAATAGAGGTCCTAGGTTAAGATTAAGGATTTTCATATTCTGATGGACCAAAAACGATCACTCTAGTTGTAAATACTTTTAAAATATATACTGTATGTGTGCATATTTATATCGCACAGCACACACAAATATACCATGTAAACATAAAACCTTTGTTTTGGATCCGATGAATCGTTTGAAGCACTATATATGTATACACACACATAGACATGAATAGATTCATATATATATTTTTGATTTTTCATGTCGTTTTGGTCATTGACTGGGTATCTGTAATGGTAACCTGGCTGATTTGCTTCTTTTACAATTTATGTAAAGTAAAAAAATTATGTTATTAAAATTATGAGAGTTATTACAACTTGAAATAGCATTATTATAACATTTTAGAAACATTTGTTCTGAAAATACACTCACCGTAATAAGATATAGATTTGTATTTTCATGGGAACAGATTTGGAGAAATTTGGCATTATATCAGTGGCTCACCAATGGATACTATGCAATTTCACTCCTATTTTGGCCAGAAGCAACAGACAACAGATGTCTTTAACTAGTGGACTGGCATCGTGCGGAATACTTGTGGATCATTGTGATGTTTTAATCAGCTCTCATTCTGAGGGCACTCATTCACTGCAGAGGAAGTGATGTAACGCAAAATCTGTTCTGATGAAAAAACAAATCTAAATTTTAGAGGGTATCTTGGCAGGCCCGAAGGTGACAACATTTTCAGCAAATGTTTATTTTTTGGGTGAAGGGATGATTATGCATTTCCCTGTCAGAAGCACAGGTGGCAGCACTGCATCTGTGGATCCTGCGCGCGATGGAGAAGAAGCGCGTGGACTATTTTCAATTTTTCCCATGTCAGGCGCCTAGTGAACTTGACAACCATTAAAATTACAGTGAAGGACCAACCCAAAAAAATCTCGTACAGTTATTTGTCCTGTTGTTCCACACTATAACGGATATATCTTGCCGAATCATGCATCCTATAGAAGTGTCAATCCCGTCTTTTCGGTCGGAGGGCAGTAACGTGGAGAAGGGCTACACGGTGAGTTCAAAATCTCATATCAGATCGAGCCAGCGGGCGTAAACAAGCTTTCATTAAAACGTACAACAGCAAACAATACGCGTCGCCTCAATCAATAACGATTAATGGCGTAGATGTTTTGGCAGTGTCTCAAAAGCTAGTGAACTGACCACTTGGAGCATGTTGAGGCGCGTTTGAACTGGATTGTAACTCGCCAACCCCGCCTATGATGCCCAAAATGATGTCTGTGTTTTAAAATAGCGTGTATTGAAAGTGAATCGATTGTGATACACGAGAGTCATTATAGGTAAAAGAAATAATGGGAGCGCACTTGTTCTTACCAGGTTTTCAAGATCGAGGTGCTCATGTGTGGTAGACAGCACACTGTCGGGAAACGATACAGTGAATTTCACGCTCTACATAAAATGGTAAGCATGCATCATCCTTTTCTTGGTAAAGCTAGGGACATTTTAACAGACATTTTGTTTTGGGCTACACATATTTGAGAGTCAGAAAGCTTTCCGGTGTCACTGTATGGAAAGGTTATATAGTTAATAAAATAGCTAATATGAACTATTTACTTTTTTTTTTTTTTAAGCACATTGTTTGCTTTGCATAATAACATACCAAATGCGTAAATGCAGTTTTTATTTTTTTAAATTAACATTAGTTAATATATCAGTAACAACTAGTATTTTTATAGTTTGCATGAAATGCATCTGTTTTCTGTTTGCATTTGATTTATCTTACTTTGATTCATTCATTTAATAAAACAAACTGACACACACCTTTATATATTTAATAAAAAATAAATAGTGTGTACTTAATAATATGTATTCACAGAACATAAAACCACATAAAAAGAACAAAACATTTAAACAAAAATCTGCTAAGGAGAATAGCATATCATCAAATTTTAGTCACTTTAGTCTTTGTAACTTTAGGGATCTTATCTATGCAATAACAGCTTGTGACTGCCATTGTTGTTGTCATGGTATTAAATCATAGATAAATAAATAACTCTCCAAAGAGAAAGAAAAAACTTTAAATTGTATCATACTGTATGACCTTTTTGACATACGTATAGTATATATTCTAGTGCTGTCAAATGATTAATCAGTCACAAAGTAAAAGTTTTTGTCTATGTATCGTGTGTGTGTGTATATATATATATATATATATATATATACACACATAGAGTGGGGCAAAAAGTATTTAGTCAGCCATCAATTGTGCAAGTTCTCCCACTTAAAAAGATGAGAGAGGCCTGTATTTTTCACCATAGGTATACATCAACTATGAGAGACAAAATCCAGAAAATCACATTGTATTTTTAATGAATGAATTGGTAAATTCCTCTGTAAAATAAGTATTTGGTCACCTACAAGCAAGATTTCTGGCTCTCACGGACCTGTAACTACTTCTTTAAGAGGCTCCTCTGTCCTCGACTCAAACAGTAGGGTTGGATTAGAGTCCGAGACAAGTCCGAGTCCTAATATATGGTGCTGTAAAGCTAAGTGCTAATACTAATAAGTTATAGCCTAATTTATAGACGTTTGTTCATTGTTAATTCATAAAACATTGACTAATAGTTTTTGTCCAGAAATATCTCCACAGTTGCCCCCGGGGTCATTCCAAAGAGGTGCTAGTATAGATAATTACTGTTTATATTTTACAGAGGAATTCTGGAATGTGAGCAACAGCATGTACTTGTCAAAAAGTGCAGTTGTAGCTCCCTAGGAAAAATCTGCAGGTTCTCAGCTTATTTTTTTATGTGCTCCGAAAGAATAATATTGACTGTTAATTGTGTGCTGCCACAATATATCATTTATGATTGTGTTCATTGAAGAAAGACAATCTAGGATCTAAGTCTGTGTCAGTTAAAACAGAGATTCATAGAACTGTAAATTGCGTAAAAGAACGTGACTGCCTCCTGTGTAGAGGCACCTTCTGGCCGATTTGTTACATGCTTCCCCTTTCGTCTTTTCTTTATAGCTTAAAAAGATCATTAAACCTCCAGAAATTCCTTCAAAGCATGTGAGGAACTGGGTGCCGAAGGTTCTTGAGCAGAGGAGACAGGGACTCGAGCTCTACCTCCAGGTATTGAATGATGTGATGAAATCACACGATGAAAAACCGTCATTTCCTGGAATAACCATTTGATATTCTTTGTGTATGTGTGTGAGTATAGACTATAATCATGGAAAATGAGGTTCTTCCAAAGATATTCTTGGATTTCCTCAATATCCGCCATTTCCCGTCACTGCCAAAAACTGAGAGTTGTGGGTAAGGCTTATAGTTTGTAATTTTGGCCTTAGAAAACAGAGTTTTGCACAAACAGAGACATTTCAATATAGTAATTCAGAAAAGATCAGTGTGTACGTGTATATTGAAGCGATTATCAATCTGTTTAGATCATTTGAGACTGAATCAGAGGAATCAAGGTATGTTGGCTACTTTTTACAGTATTCTTAAAGAGGCACAGCACATTAACAGGTTTTTCTGTAAAAACAAAACAATTTTCGAGCCATTTTGATGTCAAGTGCTCTTATAAAAATGTTTTTGAGAAGTTATTGCGCTAGCTTGGAGATGACACTGCCCGCATGATAAATTTCACCATCTGCTTTGTGCTTTTTTTGACACTCATCAGAAACCCAACTGACTTGTGAGTCATTTTGTTCTCTCTCTGACAATTTCCTCTTCAAACCTTGCAGTAAACTTACACATCAACCAGCACTGCTTTTCCTGAGGGATCCCTATCTGCTGCCTACCACTAACGGTACATGTCTGTCCTCAACATTTCTGTTTATTTTTTGATTTCGTATAAAGAAGAATTGACATGCATTCATGTTTTGATCACTCCTGCTCATGGGTGACTGATAAATAAACATATTTTGAAATATGCATGTCAAATGAAATAGTTTTGCTACACAGATCTAAAAATGAATATAGATGTTAAATATAGTTCATAATACCTAATTAAGCATCATGAACTAACAGTAAAAGTCTTTTTAAACACGTACCCGTATATAACACTGGGACTATTTTTATGAATCAGTCAGACAACTCCCATCCTTGCTGAACTGAAAGCAAGACATGACTCATTGGCTCACTGAATCACATATCATTATATCTGAATTGAAGATATAATAAGAGAACTTCAATCAGTCTAATTGCAGCTCATTTGTTTCTGTGTAATCAAAGTTTCTTGTCTTGTAATAAATAGTATTTTACCACAAGAAATGCTGCCAGAACAAAATCTTGTAATAAAATCTAAACCTTTTTATCCAATTTTTTTTTTCCAATTGTTTGCAGATACCTTTTCTAATATGGTTATTGAAGGTGTGATACGTGGGATATTTTACCCAGACTTCCAGCCAAGTTAGATCTACGGACGTCAAGTTCATGGATGAAAAGGGATTCGCATTACCAACACTAAATCACACAGAACCAGTTTAACAGACTTGCTCATCACAGCCTCGAGACTAGTCTGGCATCAGCACTCCATGACATTCGGGTTTGTTTTTGTGGTCTGTATTTGCACAAATTGAGATTTTAGTTTTACACAAAGCAAGCATTCATATCACCGGTCAAATCAAGGTCTCGTTTCATATCAGAAGTACCTCTGCATATATTTGCACCTCTTTCCGTTTGTCACATAGGAGTCAGAAGGACATCTGATCCACTGATTGTGTGTTTCTCCAAGTGAGGTGACTTACTGTATGAAATAAGGAAGTTGTTGGAAGATCCTTGAACTTTTTCTTTTTGTTCTGAATTATTGTATAAACGTTATTTCGTTTCTTTGTTGTTGATGTGGCAATTATCAATTACCAGCCTTGGCTTATGATCATCAAAAAGGGAAGTACTGAACGAACCAAACCAGTGTAAAGCCAGTCTTGATGTCTTATATCATGTTACAACCCAGTACTGTGAAAAGGAGCTGTTGTTAAAGTACAAAACTTCGCTTTCTCCACTGCTAACCTACAGCTAAGTATACCATTTTCAGTGGATTACCTTCTTTGAAAATGCAGTTTAGTCTGGACTAATATTAGTCTAATATTTTAGGAACTTCACTGTGTAGTAAGAGTGCATGAACACTAGTTGTAAATGCTTTTCACTACTGTTGGAGAAGATAAGTGAATGGTCAAACTGAAACATGATGCATGTACCATTTCAAGCAGCAGCACTAGATCTTAATTCCGTGTATGGACAATGTGCCATTCCATTATTTCTGTTTTATTGTTAACACTTTGGATTGACTTCTGCACTTTAACAAGGGTAAAAAAAAAGATCAGTTGTGACTCTAATTTTAAACCTGACAGCAATAAAACATTACATTTATTCATTAATTGAATACTCGTCTTCTTTCAATAGTGTTATGACACAATGGGGTAGTGTTGCACTTTGTTTATTTAAAAGAATGGACACATACTGACAAATCCCATTGGAACAGCTTTCATAATCTTACAATCGTAATGTGCATATAAAAGCTGGGAAAAGGTTTACGTTGCATAAAAAGCATTTAGAAATGGGGTCAAATTAAACCTATTTTTAGAGAAAACTAAAGTGATTTTTGACCTTGCATACATGCAAACCGGTTTTAAGACACTCATAAAACAATATAAGCAACCTTTAAAATGGCATAATAGGGGCACTTTAACAAACCTGAATATTACTGTATATGGTTTTTAAAATAGTTTTGAATTTACATTTTTTCAGCTTGAATATTTAACACAGGCAGAGTTTTATAGACAACAGATTTGAGTTCTGAGACTGCTCCAAGATTTCAAGATGAAGAAGAAATTCAGAACGTCAAATTCAGATCTTACAAAAACTAGGTCAGAGTACATTCACAGGGAAGAGTGGATGATCTCCGAAAAGTCAAACGCAGTATTTTGGCCAATCACGCAGCTGCAGTAGATATTCCATAACGGTGGCCTAACTACAGACACTGCAGGCAGTGCCCGTGCGATGAAGTTACTGTGTTATGTTATTTATAGAAGCAATATAATTCAAAGACAATTGGATACCGGTTCAAGTTTGGCACATTTCATTTAAAGTTCAACTGCATTTGTGAGAATGTTTGAAGCTTACCCTTGTATATTATATATATAAAAAAATTCAAATAGGTTTGAATAAGAAGAGTAAAGTCACATTTTTTTATATTCCGTAGGAGAACTAAGCTTCCATATTTAAAGGAATAGTAGCTTTGAAATATAACTCATTTTAGCCTCATGTTGTTCCAAAACTTTGACCTTGGTGGAACACAAAAGTAGAGATATTAAAGAATGTTCCCGCTGCTCTTTTCCATACAATAACGGTTTAATTAAACAGAAACAAGTAACACAAGATAGTCTTTACAACTACAATTACAATATCATGTAGTAGAAAAGACTACAGGATAAAAATCTTAAAATCCAACGGTCATATGGGTAAGAGCAACATCAGGGTGTGTAAAAGATGACTGATTTTCATTTTTAGAATTTAGTAAATAATAAAAAGGAGAATAAAATAAAATGTAAACAATAAACTGATATGTTCACAAAGATGGAATGCTCCAAAATACTGACCTATTAAAGCATTTGTTGATTTGCAGCTTTGTAACAGTGTCTTTTCTTACAGCTCTCCATGGCCCACCTCATCTTTAAGATGCTCATCCTGACTGGTCTGGGTCTCGGGCTCCTTCATGTTGGCGTAAGCCACTTCTCTTGTCAGTTGCTCTATTGGTGGCAAACCCAGGGCCAGGTTACGCAAAGCGATGGCTGTCATTAGGAACCTCAAAAGACAAACCAAAATAACACTCTTCACTTGTTCTGTTATGACTGTATACAGGTCGTCATAGAGTTAACATATCCACATACCCTCTTCTAATCGAGTAGTATTTCTTTGAGGCAAATCTCTGGAGCCTTTCAATCATAGAAGCTCCTCGTCTCTTTTTCACCTCCTGCATGCGCTTTTGTCGTTTCAGGAAGAGGCGTACAACAGGGTCGATCACATTGTCGTCCGAGTTCTGGTCGTCAAGACCAGTGATGAGCGGCTGCAGCTCAGGAGGCAAAGGCTCAGTTTCTACAAACAACAAGTTGTTACAAGGGTGCTACACAAAAAATAAGCCACATTCATAATTTAAATAAAGATGTTGTGGGCTCTTTTGTTGCCTGTCTGAAAGGTTTGTACACTGACCTAATTTGAATTAAATCTGAATGTGGTTTGTTGTGGGACTACAATTTAAGAATCTGTCTCGGATCTGCTGATCCTGCATCCTGACATAACATTATATAAGAAACTAAGGTGAAGTATATTGTATTTAGCATTTAAAAGTAAATATGTTAATATTTGCAGCAAGAGGTTCCTGCCAGTTCCTGTGAATTCTGTAATTACTGCTTTTTTCTTGTTTAAATTGAATCCCTGGAAACAAATTATGCTATTTTAATGGGTCACGAACACGTATCAATTCAAATTTAATTTACTTGTAATTTAGAATAATCTTGTCAGTTAATAATAAATCAGTAAATAAAAAAAATGTAAATCAGGAAAACAACATCAACAAAAAAACAATAATGCAACTGCACCTGCTTATTCATTAAATTCATTTAACTTGTTATTTTTATGTAGGCCTCCATAATTTAATAATGGGCTATGGGTTTTTTCCCCCCATATGGATTAAGAACAGGCTATTTGCATATGATTTGCGCAATAAGTGAAATTATGTATGGAAACAGCTTAAGGACATTGTTTTGGGTGATACACTAAAACGTAGGCGACAATTCATTTCAAGTCACCATTTTTTCAGTAAAAGGCCAGTTTGATGTAAACAGCAAATTTCGCAAACAGAATTGCTCTTTGACGACAACAAAACAGCGTAAAAACTGGATGGAAACTTGGCTATAGAGGTTTCATTCAAATATATTAACCACAGGGTATGATGAAATGAGGAAAAATGACGACATTCTATTCTGACGCATTTTTCATGATTTAAATGGCAGCGCTAGGTGTATGAATTTACAATGCTTCAGAGAGAGACCAGCCTTTTACTTAAAAAATGCAAGAATACCATACAAGCATATCGTATTATAGAGCAATAAAATCGGCAAGCTTATCCATCTTACAAAAACAAATTATAATGACTTAAAGACTGTTCAAATTAAAGATTAGTTATAGTATGTGCACTACAGTACTTTACTTTCCAGTAGGCTACAATCGTTACGTATAAGATCAAACTATAGTTGTTCAAATATATTCATATTTTTCATCCCAGAGCAATTAAAAAATAACTGGTTTTACTATCTCAAACGTGACATATCCTCTGGGTTTGAGCGCACTGAATAGCATTATAATGTGGATTCAATTTGGAGATGAATAGTAGGCCTAAAAGCTGTGCAATAACACTAAAATAATCTGAAAACACTGTATATTCTGAGTATTTCATCAATGTGACCAGTCGCAGGCAGATTACTCATTAATTATCTCATGACTGTCGCAACACCGACAACGCTTACAAACGCCTCACTTACATGATGTTTGACGGCAAAATGGAATATTACACAGATGGTAGAGTAACATTTAATGTTAAATAAGTTGAGAATCTGCCCAAGGCTAAACCCGTGCTACAGGTATTGCCGTTCATTCAGGCTACAGCGGAAGTTATTTTACACAACTACTTAAAGCTTCCGGTTTTCGAACATGGAGCGTAATAAAGGCCCATATTGACTTCATATTACCCAATGTTATAAGATTGAACAAGTAATATTTTGGACTGATGCTGTTCCTATTGGCAAACAAAACATTGGTTTAGAATTAAACTAAAAATGTATGTAGTTTTGGTTCATTTTAATGCGAGTGAGACCACATGGAAAGAGTACTTACCACATCGCTAACCAGAGGAATAGCTTTTTTCTTGCGAAGGTCTGGCATACTGTCAATTCCAAATATTCCACTCCCATTTCTGTGGATAGCAACACTTTGTATAGGAGTATTTTCCATGCTTAATAATTAATACATAGACAATGAACATGCAAACAAAATGTCACTTCTTATAAATAACTCTATATTTCCACAACAAAAAAAGGAGAAAAGTGAAATTCAGCAACTATCAGTTGCAATAATGCTTAACGAGTAACTTACCCAGCTTTGATCCAAGCATGTCTTGAATTATCTCCATTTTCTTTGCCCTATGGTATCAAAAACAGTTTATATCAATCAATGTGTATATGGGAAGTAATTCAACTTAGGTGAGCAACACCTAAAATAAATGCACAGGACACAGGATTGGTTGAGTTTCACCAAAAAGTCTGAGAAAGCAAACCAAACAAACAAGGCAAACAAAAACATGACTTTGTATTGAAGATGAAGTCCTTATGAAAATATTTAATCTAATCAAAATGACTGACATGCAACTCATAAGAACAGAGCAAAATCAATAAAGGGGAAAAATGGAAATCAACTTTTGAAAGCACACACACACACTCTTGTGATGCACATCAAAAAATAGGGTTCACTCTCTAACTTTCAGGATGATTACTGCATATGAACACACCCCAAAAACAATTTTCACTTAATTACAGAAACAAGTGACAACCTTGACAAACATTTAGCAAACTGTCCAATGTGTTTCCCATCTGAGGTGAGCCATTTTTTTTTATTCAAATGGCATGAGCATTCTTCCTCAGATAAATGGAACTACAGCTGGATAGCTGGAGTCCCCAAGGGCATGCGGTATGTTTCAACTGCTTTTAAAAGCAACAATGTAGCAAGACGAAGACCAGCATTTCAAATTATTAATAATTTAAAAAGATGGCAAATCACATTAAAGCAAGTAAAAACAAAACAGAAGCAAACAACACATGTAACCACTAAAAAAGACAAAACATTGAGGGTTAAAGTCAGTAGTTTTCTGTATTCGGCAAACTCAAGTCACGGACAGCCATGTACATGTATCATATGCTCAAAAAATAACGCATTCACATAAACGTTTGGATGACAAAGAAAGAAAACTGGCATTAATGGATAAATGGCATTATGACTGAGATTTGATTAAAACATAAACATGACCTGGTCATCTTCCCTGCTTCCCTCTGAAAGACAGACCAGGACAATAAAAAAAAAGAAAAAAGAAAAGAACAACAATTGTTGAACAGTATTAAATGCAAAGATTGACAGGAGTAGGAACATTGTTACTTAATTACATGTATAACTAACCAAAAAAAAGAACATTTTATTCTACCTTGTTTAAATTCCTCCTCAGAGAAAGTGTTCTTTGAGGCATTGGCAGTCCTGGACAGTCTATGTCGATGTCTCTTCTCTTTGAGCACACGTTGAATATTGGCAAGGCACTTCTGGTGGTGAGGGTCTTCAGGGGCAGGTTCATTGTCAAGACCATGCTCCGCCTGCTTTCCAATAACATCTGCCTCTCGTGTTCCTGAATTTGTGCCCTCTGGACTTATGTTGATATTACCTGAGCCAAATGCCATTTGTTGAGCACAAGAATGAACAACCCCTGAACTCAAATCCACATGTTTTGGGCTAAGTTCTAGAATACGCTGCAGTTTCTGATCTGTTAGAGGTTCCTCTACAGTATCGAAGTGGTCCAATGCATAGTATTCAGTTGGAGTATGTGAAGGGGAAATTGTACTAGGAGTCGAAAGTAGAGGATCAAAGGCTTGAGAATTACGTTGCCGGTTTAGTTCCCGCAAGTCTTTCCCATGGAATAAATCATCCATGCCTTTTTGAGGAGACACACTGAGATCTAAAGTTGTACCATCAGACGGTTCAACAGTGTCCACATTTGATTCAGTAAATTTGGTGCTATTCCCCTCAAGGTCATTGGATTTGCATGGACTTGGGACTACAGACTTAGTGTCCTCATCTTGACACTGGTGTTCAGGTGTGTCAAGCTTTGTCAAGGCTCCCCTTAGAGCGGAGTGGAAAGTTAGCATGGCTTTACTTATCTTTACAACATCGTATCCTAGATTAGATGGCTGTGACTCTTCAGTGTCCGTATTTTCAGAGTAATCTGGGTCATACACATCTGCGCAAGCCCCCTCTGGCCAGTCTTTCTCTAAATCCACATCACTGAGGCAATGCTCACAAGAGGAGTGTAGATTTTGGCAACCATCGTCATAGTCTGTCATTCCAACTGTTGAACAACTAAGGCTTTGTGAGGGCTCGCTACACGATTCATCGGCATATGCATCCATGGTGTGGTATCCAGAACTGCGGGAGTATATGCAATTTGATGTGCAGTCACAGCCAACATCACTTATAGTTTGATTCTTAGGATGCCTCCAATCTACAACACTGGATGAGCTGGATGGAGAATCATGGTTTCCAAACAGTAGGGATAGGTGTTCAGAGCTGCTGCGTGATGAATGACTTGTCTCGCCACCATTGTACCTGTACCATGTATCTGGGTGACCAACAGTTTCCAATTCATCTGCACTGTTCTGGCAGGAGCAGTAATCCTCCTCACTCCATCCAGTGTCTCCACTCCATCCTCCTTCTCCACTCGCGCTCAACTGCATTTCTGAACATCTCCAACCACTGTTCGCTTTGTCAGCCTCCCTAGAGTAATAACTTCCTTCTTGATCTCGACTGTTAGAACTGTGACCTGAGGATAAGGAACTAGTGCTTGTAAACTCTTGCGCATAAAGATGACAGTAGCTTGACTTCTTAAACCTGGAACTGGGTGCATCCAAGTTGTCAAAAGGCTTTAGACTCTGTATCTTAGATCTTGTTTGTACGTTTCTGTAATCCGTTTCCTCATCCCATTCCGACACGTTCGCTCTAGCCAAAAGAGGTCTACCTTCATTCTTTTCCAATTTTCTATGTTTTACTACTGGGCTACTATTTCTGCTTTGTGGGACCGGAACAGCATTCTGCCTACCTGGACTTCTTTGATGAGCCACAACTTTTCGAGGTGATGGATTCCCTACAGCACCAACTGAATACAGCTCCTCAATTTCCAACAGTACAGCATCTACACAGCAAGACACCTCATCTACTGAGCCACTTACAGACGTCAAGTATTGTCGCAAATCTGATATCTCTTCTTGGATTTTATTAATTCCCTGCAGCTCCTTCAAAATGTGCTCCACTATGGTGCTTGATCCTACTTCTCTTTTTTCGTCCTTGTCCCTGCTTCGGCTTGGTTTATTATCCATGGCACCTCTTCCATCTACACACACACTCTCTTCGGCTTGGTCTTTGGGCTCTAATACTTTCATTCCCATAATGGATGGAATGTTGATGCTGCCATCACTATTACGCCTCCCCTGCCCAATACTAGCACTCTTGGAGGTTTTAGTCTGACTTTCAAAACTACGTTGAGTTGAAAGATTACACTCATGAGTAGAAGGATCTCTCTTAATGCCACAGATGAACATATCATCCTCTATCTCAAAGGGAGTGTGCTGGGAGTCATAGGCAGTGTTCTCCCCTGATCCCTGGAGGAACTTCTGGATCTTCTTGCGTATGCTCCGACTAACCTTGGGACTCGGGGTCCTCTTTTTGCCAAGGTCTCTTTTCTTAGACATTCTTTGCTGAACTTCATCTGATCCATTTGTTTCATCTTGCTCTTTGGAATGACTCCGAGATAACATCCCTTAGAATGGGGGTGCTTCAGGTACTGACCAGAACCTTGAAGCTCTGGTACATGTGACTAAAAAGCTGTTGCATTTCACCTACAGTACATGAGGAAGCATTTTTCAGTCAAGATCATAATAAAGCTTCACAAACACCTGGCATTTGATGACAATGGGATGCATAGATTATTACAATTCAACAGACATCCTGAAATTTCAATCAGTTAAATGTACATGCACAATCCATAGCCATTCAGTGTTTTTTGCACTTGATGCTATTGTGCAGTTCTAAAACCTAATGAGCTGCCTACAGAGGCACTCTCAATTTGAAATGTAGGCATCTTAATAGTGCAGCCTACAAAAGTACTTTATTTTAGTCTAATTCTAAGGCTATTTGTGTGGCACAGTTGAGTTGCAGCCCACGGAGGCCATTCAAAATCATTCGGTAAGGCTTCTACCTTAGAAGGCAGCACACTATTGCTTGGAACAAAGCTTGGGACCACATATTTAATTACATATTATACAGTAAATGCCCATCTGAGGCGCTGAATGCAGTTTCATAATTTATTCTAATGGAGACTTTAATAAAAAGTTATGCTACAAGCCAAGTTTGTCCACACTGCCAACTCTGTCATACACACCTAAGTAAAAACCCACATTAGAGAGGGTAAGAGTGAATATATCTAGATCTCTGCCATGTGTCAGTAAAATGGATTACAGACAGTTTACACTGTGTTTATAAGGATGTACAAGGCACATTGTGATCACAGTTTGCGAATTAACCTAGTCATTAAGACAACTTATAATGTTAAAATGCACCTCAAGAACATTAAAGAACAAGAGTTTCAAAAACAGCATAAGGAGTAAAGTTATACATGCTTAAATGACATGATTATATGCAAACTTAAATTGCAACATTTATTTGTTAAACCATTCAGTTGTAGAAATGATTCAGGTCCAGACATTGCCAAACTGGTGCGGCATATTCCACACAGAACCCAACATATTATCTTCTTGCCTGTCAACTGTTTTAACAGTAACTGTTACAGCACGGGGAGGGTGACAGCCCAGCTGTATTCACTGTGCATCATGATTGTTAAGCAGAACCTGCTGGGTCTAATAGCAGCTTCACCCCATTTCCTGCCTGCCAGGACAAAATGTTAGCTAGTCTCATCTGTACACAGGATTTTCACTTTTTCATTTTTTCTTTTTTTTTAGAGACACTCTTTTAGCATATTCAATGATTTTAAACAAAAAACACACTACACTAAAAGGTTGAAAAATTTGTTATGCTTGACAATTAAATACTTCACTACTAATAATAAACGTTAAGACATGATTATAGCCTTAGTTTACATATTTAAAAAAAATCTATTATAAACAAATTTATGAGATCATTTATATCCAGTAATAATGCAGGTTTGGAAATAAACTATTTCCTCTAAAATACCAATAAGGCAGTCATTGAAATTCAGATACTGTCCTACTTGTTATTCTCCAAAAGCATTTAATGGCCAACATGATCTTTACTGTGACTTCAACATTGAGCGTTTAGGTTGGCGGCTTTCAAGGGCACATTTTGGCTGGCTGCCACGTGTCTCCAATAGGCTAAAATGAATGTCAGGAACAGCACATTTTATGATGGATTTTAAACGTAACATTTCATACTGGAAATTACATACTCTCAAATGGAGCACTCGGATACATATTTTTTAATTACTTTAAAGTTAAAACAGCTTAAGTTACAATTCTACAAAATCAGTGTGCTCTAGTTTTGTATTTAATTAATGTTAATGTCCCCTGCTACAGTGACTTAAGTTAAAGGTATGCATTAAATACTATAAATTTCATAAGTTACATTTAAATATTGCCATTATAGGTTTAACCTCTGTCCAACATCACCCAAACAGTTAAATTTTGTGTTCACATGATAAGAGCACATTTGCCAGAAACCAATAATGAGACCATCTTTGAAGGACCAATGAGGCCATTACTGATATGTACCTTAAAAGGCCTCATTAAACTTGCTGGAATTAAATGAGATTGTGAACCAATTTTTGTGACATTAATTCTGCAGATATCGCAGGTATCAAAATATTTCAGATTCCTGCCTAATTTGCAATTCCAACCAAGCGACAGATATGCATCATAAATTATAATAAGAAACTATCTGCTCACTACTCTGCCAGTGCTCGGGTTAAAAAGCTGTCATTAGTAGTGGTAGCCCTGATTTACCTAGGCCAAGTCACACATAAGATTTATTAAATTCAGGACTCAATGTCCTGAGCCATTGTGAAATATTGGTTTGTAAATTCTGCTGACTTCTGCTAAACTGAATAATTTAGCTGACTGACACAGTCTAGAATTTGTCATAACTGCAAGAATATGTTAACAACCAGTATTAAAAATGTTTTTTGAAAGAAGGTGTCTGGTTACCAAGCTGCTCAAAAACATGGATTATTATTATTAAAATGTTAAAAACAGTTGTGCCGCTTTATATTTTTTGTGGAAACCATACTGCCATGGTCTAGGTTAAGAAGAAGAAAAAAATAAATTAATACTTTTATTCAGCAAGGGTACATCAAATTGATCAAAACTGTTAAGGCACTTATAATTTTAGAAGAGGTTGATATTTAATAAGCAGTTTTTTTGGTTACACTTTATTTCAAAAGTCCATTTAGACATTCTACTAACTATAAGTAACTACATGTCAACTAATTCTCATTAATTCACAACTACATGTCTACTAACTCTCATATTAGATTGTTAGGGGTAGGTTAGGGTTAGTAGAATAAGACTGAGGACTGTAGTGATGATGCTGAAAATTTACTTTGCATCATAGAAATAAATGAACTTTTAAAACAAAAATATAAAATGGCTAGCAATTTTTCACAATATAACTTATTATTGAAAAAAATCTATATTTTACAACTATATTTCACTGACAATCCTGTTTCATTTGGAAATACATCACATTACAGAAGTGGCATGGGTTGTCAAATACTTGACTTTAAGTGCTTTGCTCAAGGGTGCAATGGATTGTAGTTTTAAGTCCCTATACAGACTGAACCAGAACATGATTTTTAACAACAAAATTATCCTAAAGTATGTGCTCTGTCCTGTCTGCCTTTTCATTTGTAACCATTAAAGAATGTATTTTGTAAGTCGAAAACAAATCAAAGTCGAAAACAAATCAAATCAAACTACATACAGTAGTTAAGAATAATTCAATTACAATAAATATTCAACATTTAGTTTCTAAAACACCATCATGCATTCAGCATTTTCAGATGAAACTCATAAACGGTGAACGGTTCCAGGAATAAATTATCTTCTATTTTCAGGTCAAACATGACCTGAACATTTCCTTGACAAATTCATGATCACAAGACATGAAAAGTACATCAAAAGTACAAAACCTACCTCCAGAAGAAAAAAAAAAAGTGAAAAGAAAATCCAAACCACCTGCATATAAAAATGCTTCTGGATGTCAAATGGTTGACCTAATCAACACTCCTACTCTGCAAGGATTTTTCCAATCGCCTGCTTTGGGAGTGCAACACATCCTGAACAAAGAAGCTGACACAACCCTGTCCACACACAGACATCGGCACAGTTAAGTGGGTCCCAGTCTAGGCTAGTGTGACACAGTCACAGTGGAGCATCTCTGCCTCAAACATCCTCCTCATTCTCTCTCTCCCTCACTCTCTCTCTCTCTCGCTCTTATTCATGGTGTCCTCTGGCAATGTATTCCAGCACAAAGCTAATCTGAAATTGTCAAAACGCCAGCATTCCGTCTCTCCTCTATTTCCCTATACCCTCTTATCGCCATTGCTGTGTGCATGCCTCCTTTTAAACAAGTGCATGCACTTTTTCGACTATAAATAAGGCATGATATGGTACACATATTGTGAATTTAATAAAAAAAGGTCTCTTTTTAACAATTAGCTACATGTTATTATGTCTTTATGGCAGAGAGGTGAGAAAATCAATATTACATGTCTTATCCATGTTTGATTTATGCTAAGCATAACAGAGCCTGTAATCTCCTCGAGTGTAGAGGTTTATAAGATTAACCTTAAAATTAAATAATTTCTTATGTCCTTGTCCGCACACAAATGTATGCAGCTAAGCAGTATGTTAAACCACACCCTTTGTCTCCTCTGTATTAATTTAGCATCTTTTACATAAGCATCCAACACAAGTCTCAAGCAGTAATCACTATAATGGAGCCTCAATGAAGAGCACCATATGTGAGACCACTTAATTAGCACAAGGAGAGTTGGGCTATAAGAATAAATTACTCCACCTGTATACATTATACATAAAAAAAAAGACATTCTGTAAAATTAAATCTTAAGCAGACACTTTTATCCAAAGCAATCTAAGATCGAATTAATCTGATCTGCCATTATGATTTGGTGACACTATTAACTTGGAATTATTAAGACTCAATATAAGGTGATCAAGCCACATAAGCGCCTGCAATGTTCATTTATTTCTAGTGGCTCACACACTCCATTTTGTGCGGTCAAATGAAAGAAAAGAAGGGGGACAACAGCATAGCTAATTATTGGTTGTCGAGAGACAGAGAGAGAGAGAGAGAGAGAGAGAGAGAGAGAGAGAGAGAGAGAGAGAGAGATAGAGAGAGAGAGAGAGAGAGAGAGAGAGAGAGAGAGAGAGAGAGATTGGCAGAAGGAATGTAAAGAAAAAGAAGGGGAGGCTGAGAGCCTCTCGGTGCTTTCATAACCTATGGAGAGTGTTTTCCTGCTGGCTGGCTTTCTGGACGACATGGTGGTCGGGTGGATGAAACGGCCCAAAGATCTGATGCAGGATTCAGGTAAAAGAGTTTACACCTATGCGTGATGAAAGGATGAAACTTCTCTGTGCTGACACATTGATGATGATGAAGGGAGTTAGCAATACTGATGAAAGGGTGGTGATAAAGGTGAAGTGATAAGAGTCATGGAAAGGATGGGTGTAACACAAATGATCCCTCACAGATCATTGATTTTTTTTTAACCAATGGATTTTTACCAAGCAAGTTACCATAGAACACTGGCAAAGAAACACACCAGAGTCATTTTGTGTCAAATCAACCAAATTTCAAAAACTTCCCTAGCTCAAATTTATGAATTAGCTTTTTATAGTGATGAAAGGCAAAATATTAAGTGTCATGGATGAATGTTTACTGAGTTATACAGTATTTTGTAGAGAGGGGTCAAAATGGCAATTTTGCCCTAAGATTCAGAGTCAAATTACCAAATGACTTTAGAAAGATGGCAGAATCATAACATTACTTTCACATAGAGATTGGTAGTTATATTAGTAAAATCTGATGACTCTTTCAATGATTCGATTCTTTCTTTTTTGAGGGACAATAACTTTAAGCTGGTCCTTTTGCTGGTTTATGCTGACAAATGTCAAATGACCAACTTAAACCAGCAAAAGAACAGCTTAAACCAGCAAAGGACCAGCTTAAACTAGCATAAACCAGCAAAGGACCAGCAAAAACCACCAAAGTACCAGCATAAACCAGGAAAGGACCAGCATAAACCAGCAAATGACCAGCATAAACCACCAAAGAACCAGCATAAACCAGCAAAGGACCAACTTAAACCAGCAAAAAACCAGCTTAAACCAGCAAAGGACCATCTTAAACCAGCATAAACCAACAAAGGACCAGCTTAAACCAGCAAAGGACCAGCATAAACCAGCAAATGACCAGCATAAACCAGCAAAGGACCAGCATAAACCAGCAAAGGACAAGCTTAAACCAGCAAAGGACCAGCTTAAACCAGCATAAACCAGCAAAGGACGAGCATAAACCAGCAAATGACCAGCATAAACCACCAAAGGACCAGCATAAACCAGCAAAGGACCAGCATAAACCACCAAAATAAACCAGAAAGGACCAGCATAAACCAGCAAAGGACAAGCATAAACCAGCAAAGGACCAGCATAAACCAGCAAAGGACAAGCTTAAACCAGCAAAGGACCAGCTTAAACCAGCTTAAACCAGCAAAGGACAAGCATAAACCAGCAAATGACCAGCATAAACCAGCAAGTGACCAGCATAAACCACCAAAATAAACCAGCAAAGGACCAGCATAAACCAGCAAAGGACAAGCATAAACCAGCAAAGGACCAGCCTAAACCAGCAAAAGACCAACTTAAACCAGCAAAAGACCAATATTAATCCAGCATAAACCAGCAAAGAACCAGCTAAACAAGCAAAGGACCAGCATAAATCACCGAAGGGCCAGCATAAACCAGCGAAGGACCAGCATAAACCAACAAAGGACCAGCATAAACCAGCAAAGGACCAGTTTAAACCAGGAAAAGACCAACTTAAACCAGGAAAAGACCAACGTAAACCAGCAAAATACCAACTTTAAACCAGCAAAGAACCAGCATAAACCACCGAAGGGGCCGGCATAAACCAGCGAAGGACCAGCATAAACCAGCAAAGGACCAGCATGAACCAGCGAAGGACCAGCATAAACCAGCAAAGGACCAGCTTAAACCAGCAAAAGACCAACTTAAACCAGCAAAGGACCAGCATAAACAAGCATCCCAACTTCAAAACCTACCTAATAAGCATATGCTGTTTTTTTTTCAGAAAGGTTCTTAAGAACACTTCACTAAAAGTAACCCAAAATTGATCCTCTATGGCATCACTGCAAAGATCTTATTTTAAGATCGTACACAAAAAAAAGTTAAGTTTAAGGAATAGTTAAAGTACAAATAACTTCATCTGCACGCATCCTCTGTTTACAGTGAAAGTTACCTAGCAGCATGAGCAAACCTTCAAAACATTTATGAGATAAGCTATTGCCATTTCATGATGTCACTCTCTTCAACAGTCACTCAACAGTCTACTGCCAAACTTGATCTCATGCCACTGTCCAGTGGTCTAACCGTCATTAATCAATAGATCCCCAACTTATAATGCACAACCACACACTCGAATTCAACAGCTGTTGTTTAGAGCTGAGAAGCATAACATTTCACACAAGGTCAAAGGTTTAAGTGAATTAAGTAAACCCATGTGTGCCGATAATGACACAATCACTGAATTCGGTTTATTATGCGATGTAAAGGCAGGCATCTATAAAGTTGAGTAGTGTTCTGTCTACTCATTGGGGAGCATGAGGACTTTCATCATATAAATCAATCAGAGATCAACAAACCCTGACTCACTCATCTCCTTCTTTGGAAAAGAGGCCCTCAAAATATTGACTCATAAACATGCCTTCAAAAAAACCACAGAAAATCCGGCCTGGAGTCTCCTTAAAGCCTCAGATTCGTTTTTTTATTTTATTACATATCAATTTTCCTGTCAGTTGCAAAGCCTTTAAGTGCATTTTAAGAGACGTTTGAGCTTGTCGCCACTGTGAGTTAATCTGCACCCAGTTTTATCAAAACCATCTATGCTAGGAATGGACTTTAAGTGGACACTGGCTTGTATGGAGGTGAAGGTTCATTGGGTTAATAAGACAAACGTCGTGTGAAACAAGTTATGTATACTTACTAGGCCTGTCAACGACAAGAAGAGCCCTTAAATGAATAGTTCATCCAAAAATGAAAATGCTGTCATCAAGTAGTTCCAAAACTGCATGAATTTCTTTGTTTCTGCTGAACAGAGAGATATTTTGAAAAAAGTTTGTAACCAGGCTGTTTTGGGTCACCATTGGCTTTCCTACTATGGAAGTCAGCTGTGACCTGGTTACTAATTTTCGTCAAAATATCTTCCTTTGTGTTCGGCAGAACAAAGAAATTCATACAGGTTTGGAACTAGTTGAGGGTGAGTAAATGATGACAGAATTTTCATTTTTGGGGGGAACTATTCCTTTAAATAAATGTGTGACTTTAAAAGTTAATTTTATTTACACAATAAATACTTCAAAAAGGGGTTCTGCAATACCACTGAATAACCATTTCGGGTTCCCCAAATAACTTTTTAATAAACAACTTTTAAAAGAAGCATATTTGAAACCAAATATAGAGAACCTGAAGAACCTTTTTCTTGAGTCCAAGGATGTTAAACGTTCTTGAAATTATAGATGATAATAAGGAACCTGTGTTGTGTAGGTGAGTTGAATAAAAGTCTGTCACTGTGCTATAGCTTACAACAGTCTACTTCATAATCTGAAGATGACTTTTTCTGACAATGCTAATAATTTTTCTAGTAGTGTAAACAATGTTTTGTCATTTCAATGGGTCAAAAGTTTGTAAGAAAGAAAGAACAATTTCATAATCTGATGGAGCGTCGGTCATTTGGTGTGGTGAAGTCATTCCCTAAAAATTAATCTCTGCTGAATTCTTCACATGTTACAAAAACCAGCTGCTTTCTACAGGAAATTGAACATTGGAGAGAAAGAAAAAGAATTATGGTCGATGAGATATTGGCACAGCTATGATCACTGCTGACCTGGATAGAAAGTTCTGGAGGATTTATGACTGATGTGAAGCCCCTCTTATGAATAGGATATGCAAAACATAAAAAAGCAATAAATGTTAGCAGGAAAACTGCAGATTTCCTCATCAGATTTGATCATAATAAATACAAAATACTTATTATCGTTGTCACGAAGCGGCTGTGTGACGTCACGCTCTCGCTTCCTAGCGAGCAAACAGGGCACGGAGACAGGATTCGAATATAGACGTGGACATTTAGTAAACAAAACCAGAAAACAAAGGAAAAAACACAATGTCAACAACTCACAAATGACATGACACAAGACACCTGGAAGACACAGCTGGAGGGGAATCAACACTGATGAGCGGGGCGGAGTTACAAACGAGACAGAGCACGCAGTACAGAATGAAAACAAAAACAAAGAAGCACATGGACATGATGAAACATAAACACAAGGACAGGGACAGCATGACAGAGCCCCCCACATAGGACACAGCCCCAACCACAGTTTAAAGGAGGGTGGTGAAGTGGAGGCAGAAGAGTTCATAGTGCAGGGAGTGGGATGGATGGGTTCCCAGGAGATGCCCTGGGCTGAGTCTCTTGATGTCTCCCGGACAAAGTCTAGTGCGTATGACCCGCAGTGGGTCAGGCTCCTTCTTGAGCCATGGAGGAGACGCCCAAAAGGGGGGAGGGGGGGTAGTTTAATGTCGCTGCCAGGCTCTGGTGGCTCGGGCCACAGTGGTTCGATCCCTGTCCCACCCCTCCCCATCATGACCCAGGGACAATCGCACCTCCCAAAAAAATCCTTGGGGAAGTCTCCCGCTGGTACTGACCCTAGGTCAACAAATGGTTCTGGTGAAGGATGGTCCGGAGACTACTCGGGACTGGATTCGGGGGTGGCACCTAACTGATGCGGACTGGGAACAGCAAGGATTTCGGGTGGCACTCCTGGCCGTGAAACCGAAACCAACATTTCATCACAAGGCTCCTCGGACCGTGATACGGGGTTAGGACCTGTTATTTGTAGGCTGGGAACCGCAAGGATTTTGCACGGCACTCCTGGCCGTGAAACCGGAACCGACACTTCATTGCACGGCTCCTAGGACCGTGATACGGGGCTGGCACCCGACCGATGCATATTGGGAACCACGAGGATTTCTGATGGAACCCCTGGCCGTTATCTAGGGATCAGGAACTGGATTCAGGATCGGCGCTACCAGCCGTAACTATGGAGCAGGAAACTGCGGACCAGAATCTGCGGGGATTTTTGTGCTTAAGGCTGAGTTTATATTTAGTCTTTTGTTGCTATTAAAAATAAATAAATAAATACCTCTAGCAGTCAACTCTAACTCTAGTTATATTCTAGCAGTCTGTCTTTTCACATTGTATAGTCCACATTTTGGAATAGTTCACCCAAAAATGGAAGTTTGCTGAAAATGTACTCAATCTCAGGTATTCAAGATGTATGGTAGATCATTTGTTTTCAATGGATTCTCTGCAGTGAATGGGTGCCGTCAAAATGAGTTCAAACAGCTGATCAATTCAACACAAAACAAAACAAAACACAATAATCCTTAATCCACACAACTTCAGTCCATCATTAAATGTCTTTTGAAGTGAAAAAGTTGTGATTGTGAGATTGAAAAGATTAACAAATCTCACATATGATAAGAAACCAACTCATAAATATGAATCACAAGAGCATTTTGAGTGAACTATGGTGCTAACCTCCTTTCAACATACGATATTAAGTGGGAAAAGTTGTTTAACAAGGGGTTGAGTGTGTTCTTAAAAAGATGGTAACCTACACTTAAAAGTGTGAAAAGTCTGTTAGAATAAGGATTCATAAACTCTTAAAAACAGTAAACACACGGCACGTTTACTCTCTGCTTAGTGTTATAAAAAGGCTAGAATTCTACATGAGCTCCAGGGTATTTGAATGGTATGAACCCATGATTTGCCCGAGGACATGGACTGATTATGTAAAGGTGCTGACTATGCTGTTTGTAGGAGGCTCAGGACAACTGCATTATAGACTCTAGATCATGTCCACATGACAAATCCAACATATGATGAAGGAAATATTGTCCCTCTTGGCTTGCTGAAGAAAAATATCTCATAAACAATTTTAGCATTTGTAGTCACCCTCTGACAGACCGCTGTCCTAAAAGAGATCCCTGTTTTAAAACTTCAATCAATCAATCAATCAAAACAAAATAGACTTTTGAATGGCACTGTATATGAAATGTAGTGTTCAATCTAAATTAAAAAGTAGAGTTCAGTGGACAGAATCACTAGCACACATCTTTCTGAACACAATGAATCAGAAAATGGATCTTGGTCTAATGGTCAACCAAAAGACACAGACACAAATGTAACTCTAGACCCTACTATGCCCTGTCTGCTCCAAGGCTATGTTTGGAAATTCCTTACTAATTAGCACCCTAGTTTACAAGAGTGTGCGCGCACACACACACACGCACAGTTTATTGCCATTAGAAATTCTTCCCCTTATTAAACCTCAGCCGACTCCACCCTGTAGTTTATTAGTTTTAGACCACATGTATTAGACATCGTTTATTGGGACGAGTTGTGTTTGAAGGATGACCTGTTTGGGATTCACGTGGGCTTTTTGCTCTCTGGGGTGCTACCTTTTATGCCCTGGGAGTTGTTTTTACTCCCCTGAACTGCTCTTGTGAAACACAAGAACTTCACTTTTCCGAAAGTGTATACGTGTGTTTGTATACGTGTCTGATGACACATAATCTCTATGTCCACTTTCTCTTTTCACCTTATTGGTCTTCATTGTGCAGTTATATGAAGTGTTATTCTGGAAAAGAAAACATATATATTCTTTGTGCTGGTATTACAAAACTTTATTTATTAATTATTTATTTTTGGGTGGTAAGTAAGTATAGTGTGCATGCAGGAGAGTCAGGTTTGAAATTTCTGGTGGGAGATATAAGTCCTCTAAGGCAGTACTGCTTTAAAAATTAGTTTGCTTTTCCACTTTTACAGACCAAGAGTTAGAACAAATGTGATTATAATCGAAGATCGACACAGAGCTCAGAGGAGTGCAGTACTGCATAGAATAGACCTATCCTTTTGCAAAACTTCAAAAATGTACCTAAACATACAATTCAGAACAGTTTCCAGCCAAAATTTGCATGATTTTTAAAACTAATAGATTTTGACATTTACTTTAAAGCAAACACAGTCTAACGACCAATTTGTACGTATTTTACGAGGTGGCGAATTCATGCTAATTCGTACAAATTCATATGACCTCACTCGTACGATTTTGTATGATTTGTCTAAACCCCAATGACGGGGAGGTTTAGGTATAGGTCATTCGTAAAAATTTATACAAATTGGCAACTTGTAAAATACGGGATGTTTTAACATAGTTTCGGGAAAAGCACGCTGAGTGTCAGCACAGCCGGTACCCGTTAATGCTCATTAGTATTATCGCCCACTAGCCTATTAACTATTCCTAATTTCATTTACCCGCCTCGGCTTAAATACCATCGTCTCACTCTTCTCAGTATCTAGTTACGCATGATCCCGCCTTCCTCCCCTTCTCCGCCTTTTTTCTTCGCACCTTCTCAGGGGGGCGAACGGGACCGAGCCTCGGTCTGAGCTCTGCCCTTGCTAGGGTTACTACCAGCAGGGCTCGGAGCCCGCTGAGCTCCCGGCACTGTGATGGTGTGATTGTAGATGGTTAAATAAAAGTTAGACAGAAAAGACAGTTTGCACTGGTTACAAATAATATACGAAACAAGTCAGCGTGTATTTTCTGGATATCTGTAGATGTGGGTTTGTTTCTATCTCTCTCATGTTGAACATAAGCTCAAATCCATGCAATGCAAATGAAGCAGGCTTGGGTTGTTAAGGGCAGAGACTTTATTGGTCCGGTGACCTTACAGACAGCGTGATCAGCTCGCTCTGCACTTACAGGCGTCTGCAGGATTCCTCTGCGGCTTCATCAGTTTTCATCAGGTTTGCGATTGCAGAGACACGTCCGGAGGAGATTGGAGCTGAATCGTCTCAGGGTTCACTGGAGGAGATAAAGGCTTTTTAGCTGAGCAGAAATTCCACAGGGTTCATTGTGATTTTGTCCTTGAGCAGCAGAACGGTTCCCCTGCCAGAAATACCACTGTAAATATTAGTCTGCAGGAGATCTGGAGCATGTAACTCATGCAAATGACCTGATTAAAGCTCTGGGCCAAAACGAGTCGTTTCTCACGCTGGGCTCCTTCTCTTCTGACATATAGATGAGAGTGTTTGTGTGTGTTTCACACATCTAAGAGATAAAGTAGAGAAATGGAGCTCCGTCCTTTGTGTTCATCTGTCACCCGCTCACATTTCTCTTTTCCCTTTCATTTGCTGTTCTTTTCTCTGCTGTCGTCCATCACTAGACTCTCTCCGTGTCGCATGACTCCACTCAAATATATGACATCTTTCATTCTGTTTCACGACTCCGCACAGATTGATGACATCATTGATCTTGCATCATGACCTGTTGTATAAAGGTTTTTAATCTTCTAAATGCCACAACCCCGTAATACCCCTCTACTCTTTATTTCTGCTGTATTTATTTACTTTTATTTGAAACATAATTTGATTTATTTATTATTTATTCACTAACATATTTACATATTTTAATGTAATTACTTACTTTTCAGTTCTATTGTAATGTTAATTTATTATGTATTTATCTGTATGTATTTGTTTTATTTTTATTTAATTACAAATTAGTTAATTTTAATGAAAATATTATTTTTGTTTTAATATAATGTTTTTATTTACTATTTTTTTTTATTTATTTTTAATTACTTTTAATACATTTTGCTTTATTTATTTTCATCTAAATTTAAATAGTTTATTTATTGGCTTCTTTGATAATTTACATATTATTATATATTTATATTAGATATTTATATATTATATTATTATAGATTAAATTATTTATTATATTTATATTTTTATGTAGTTTATTCTTATGCATTTGTTATTTATCCATTTTCATTAAATGTTTGATTATTTATTTAATTATTTTAATAAAAATGTATTTATTTCCACTGACCCCTAGCACCCCTGGGTGTCCCTGGACACCAATTTGAAAACCCCAGGTCTAACATCTTGGCTTTATCTAGATTTATGACCCCTGACATCATCGCTCCTGTTTTGCTCCTCCACCCAGAGCGATTATGGCTCCTTCGTTAAACCAACAACTTTCAGCAAGAACTACTAAGCAAAACACCCTTCAGGTGTAATCTCAGTAAACGGCTCTGAACAGATCAGCGTTTCTCCTCAGCGGTGCGATAAACATGATTTTCATTCTGCTGGGCTTCCAGAACATTAGAGAGACTGCAGATTTATTCTGTCAGGTGTTTCTCCAGCGAGGGTTTGGCTGAGGAGCTGCTGTAAATGTGATCTATGTGATGACCATCTCTGGAGTCTCTTGTGCTTTTCCAGCCTCGTTCTTATTCCCGCCCCTGCTCTCTTCTGATTGGACAAGCCCATATGCAGTTCTGATTGCTTTATTATTAGATTATTAGATTACTATTAAGCTACATTATTATGCTTTATCATAAGCATTATATGTCTATTTATCTATTCATTTTACATCTGATTATGCATTCATTTTTCTTTTAATTTAATGTTTATTTATTTTAGTATAATTCTTGATTTTTTATTTTATTTTAATAAAATGTTATTTATTGTTTATTTTTTTTATTGTAACGTGTAATTTTTTTTGTTTATTTTTGCTTATTTATGTAATAATTTTTTAATATCTTTAGTAATGTTTTATTATTTTAATCTCATTCTGCTAGATCTTTCTGCTGCTTTTGACACGGTAAATCATCAGATCCTCCTGTCCACACTCTCTTCACTTGGTATCACAGGGATTACACTTCGCTGGTTTGAATTCTTTCTCACAGATAGATCTTTCAGAGTGGTGTGGGGTGGGAAGGTATCCAAAACACATTGTCTGGTCACTGGGGTTCCTCAGGGATCAGTTCTTGGACCCCTCCTCTTCTCCATATACACCACTTCTCTGGGGCACATTATACAGGCACCTTTCGTTTCAACCAGACGATCCAACGGTAGCTGCACGGATCTCCGGCTGCTTGGCAGACATCTCGGAGTGGATGAAAGATCA
>JAUCMU010000002.1:7619140-7636633 GCA_032275025.1 Enteromius treurensis | reverse complement strand
GTTTTATTTTTTGTTCTTGTTTTGTTGTCCTGATTAAATTTTATTAGACTGTATTGGAAATAGGAATGTTAAATTTAGGTTATTTTATTATTAACCGACAAGGTTATGCTAAATTACAAGTTAATTAAATTTAAATTGATACGTGGCTGTGACCCATTAAAAATAGCTTAATTTATTTTTTTAGGGATTTAACTTATGCATGAAAAAAGCAGCATAAACAGAATTTACATCACATCACAAGCATAGCTCGTCCAAACAAAGAATAACATAAGCTATAAAAGAAAAAAAAGGGTCATATGCCAAATATATATTTTTTGTAAATAAATGAATGAATCTACAAAACAAAAGAAAAACAAACGCAACAAGTAGCAGCCTATGCAGAATTTCCAATTATTGGAACATCCAATTATTTACCAAAGCAAGTTTTTATTGTGAATGTACAAAAATAAAATAAAAATTTCGAATAATGTCTTATTTTTAAAGTGATCCTGTCAGCGCCACACGCAGTAACGCATGAAGATATTTATGTTGGAGAGGCAACTCATCTTTTTACCATATAAACAATTTTAGATGCAATAATATGAATATGACTTAATGCGCGTTTGAACAAGGCTGCTGTGCTTTGACACGAGCAACACCACGAACGCGGGTGCTGCTGATAGGCTATGTGACATTGCATTTATTTGCGTTCAAGCCCTTTCTCGACAAAAAGAGTTTCCAAACTATTTTTTATGACATTTGAAGTATCGATACAGAATTTATGCGCTAAAGTTAAACAGAAAAAATACTGTCGACATTTACAAAATGATATCGATAATTAGCATCTCCATCAGCTATATCAGAAAAAATTTGAAGCGCTAAATATTTTTTCGCAAAAAACACCTTTGATGGAAACCTGGCTACAGACTTGAGTAATGATTGAAAATGTAGCATTGCATTACAGTACTAAATGACATGTTAAAACTACAACAGAAAACGGCTCCTTTAAATATTTTCTAAATATTAGTGTTTTTTTATACCGTTTTTGGTTTAGTAAATGCAGGCTTTAATAGTGAGCAACTCACTCTTTCAAAATCATTTGTTCCTTTAATTTGAAGGAATTTTTAATAGTTGTGATATCCCAAGTTTTCCCATGTTATGTAAAAATAATAATAATAATAATAATAATAAATACCTGTTCCATTGCGCACTTTCTCTTGAAGTTCAGAAAGCTTTGTGAAGTTCTTTTGAAGCTCAGCTTCAGTAGTATTTACATAGATGTACATGTAACATGAAGGCCCTTCAGATATAGTGTACACCTTATGGTATGCACCTGCTGCAATCTAAATACACAATAATGACATCTATCACATCAGTTCAATAGTAAAAATGTAAAATGTCAGAGCAGAATGAATCAGAGTTCATTAAAGAGGAATGTACAATTGTACCTGCATCTTTTCACCAGGTTGTAAACTATAGTTCTTCTTCTCTTCCACCATTTCAACATTTACCAGACCCTCCAGGACCTGAACGCTGGTGTTGCCAAGATCCTCACTCACAAAGTTTTCAAGATAAAGACCTGTGAATTCAACAACAAGCAGAAGCAAATGAGCATCTGTGCGAGTAAATAAGATGATACAGTAACGAAACACAGAAATATACCTGGGAAGTCAGCGATGAATACCACTTCAGTCTGGTTGTCTAAAGACCCTTCAATCTCCTCAAATTTAGTTCTCCATGGAGAGAGGTCAACAAGCAGTGGCATGAGCCATGAATTGGGCCGGAATGGGGACCAGTCTGCCTTTACGATGTCAACACGTGGGTCAAATATCCTGCAGGCGAGAAAGAGAGACATTTTTTACCTTTGGTCTTTCATCATTCTGTATGAATCAAAGAACATCTAAATCTAATGTAAATTGAACAGTGTAAGCATCATTAACCTTTGCTGGAAGCGGTCATTAATGGACACCCAAATGTCAAAGTAGATCTCTGGGTCCGAGATATTAAAGTGTGGCAGATTCTCACTTAGGCAAGTGGCGTACTGCTTTAACATGTCTCCATGGTCCTTCCATCTCCGGCTCTGAGTGAAAACCTGCACCACATTGAAAAAAGAGAAGCATATAAAAAGGCATTATGTAGTGGTACCATTTCAGCGAGTTTCACTCTGTACTAAAATAAAGAATATTGTAGGCCAAAACAAGTTAAGCCCTATTGTATTGACAGTGTCTATCGTACATTGTTGATTTATCCCATAAGCTTTAACTGCATGCAAGTTAACGAAACCTTAAGCTATAGACATATTTTTGCGTTGTATGTCAAAATTCTTGGTATGACTGAGGTATGTCAAATTTATTACCATTAGAGCTCAACCAGTATTTAACCTGAAAATATTTTTGTTTATCAAGTGACTCACGCCAGGGTTCAGATATCCTATCTCCCCCGTTACTCCATCTCTGTAGGTGATCTTAACATGCTGATGTGAGCGTGAGTGAACCATCATGTCCCATGAGTAGCCATACAATCCATTTGTCCAGTTATTATAGCCCTGTGTAGACAAGAGATTCAGTTTTAACATTTGAAATTCTTATATTCTGAATAATAATAATAATGCTGTTACATTGTTACTAAGTTAAATAATGATTATTAATTAAATGAAAACAACAGTAATTAAAATAAAATTGTTACATTAAGTTAAAAAAAAGAAAGGTTATTAAATAATAATGTAAATAAAATAAAATGTAAATTATGGTATTATTAAAATAAAGAATAGAAAATAATAAATGATATAGTGTTACATAATTAAGTTAAATAATGTTTAATAAAATTATAATAAAACAATTCTATCAAGTTAAAAATGAATCTTTAAATAATGATGATAGATAAAATAAATGTCAAATGTTAATATATTATTGAATAGATTAATTATGATTAATCCTTAAATAATTTAAAGTTAAATTTATATTATTATTAAATAATCTAACATAAAATAGTAATATAATAATAATAATACATTATATAATAATACAATAATAAATCAATTAAACTTTTAATTCAAAATAAATTCAAAGGATTGTGTTGCCAGGGTGTTGGTGTCTGGCTCAAGTGAGACAAGCCTATCTCTATGACGTTCTCTAGATCTGGCTCAGGACCCACTTTCAGTGCAAGACTATACGTTATTGTATAACATAATCCTAATTGCGCTTGTATAAATATCAATGTAATAGGAATAGCGTGTAACAAGATCCACAATCTAAGGTGTCATTTATGTCTACAGTGCAGGATTATTTGCATGCCTACATTTATTTCTTAAGCTGATTAATTTGTTCAATCTATACCTATAGTGACGTCTGTCTTAAAATGACTAAATCTCTTCCCAGCAAGGCCTCTGATTCCTCTTCCAAAGGTTTGTGCAGATGTTTGCTTTGGTTTACTATCTGTGTTTACATTCATTGTGAAAGCGCTGTATCCTCTGATTGACTGAACAGTCTAGATCGAACTGCACTGAAACCCAGTCAATCACCTGCGTGATGAAATGCGAGTATGGCAAGAAGAACTGTTCCATGATGTAAAGGATGGTGAAGATGGCTCTAAACTTGTGCTTGAATCTTGGAGTGGTGGGTCTGGAAGCAGCCGGAGCCTCTTCTCGCTGTTCTCCAGATCCATTGGGTGGTTTTGGGTAGACACAGGAGGAACTGGAAACTGGGGCAAGGGAGACGAAGGGCAGTATGGGCTGGAGGAACTCTGGGAAACGGCCAAAAAAGACTCTGGGCCAGTCAGGGTAGCAGAAGAGAGGGCTTGTGGCCAACATGGTGTACGAAAACATTCCTGGGAATAAAATAAAGATAATACAGTCTTAATAAATCACAAATGTTTTGGGTGAATTATCTTTTAAGAGACAATTTTACCAATGCTAAAGAGCTGGGAATTCATGCAGTGGAAATAGCTGACAAAGAAGAAGCCAACAGGACGTGTGGCATCAAAGAAGAGCAGATAGCCTGCTGTGAGGTCTAAGACCAGACCTCCACCGTGGACCACCATCAGATTGATCAATTCAACAGGCAAGATTAGTCTGAAACAGAGAAAAGGAGTAAAAAAGAAGCACAAACATGATTCTGATCCATAAATACAATGTGGTATACTTGGGCAGAAGTAATTGGAGGCTCACTTAAAAGGGTCAAATAACCAATGGTGCGCCAAGTACTTCATTGAGTATCCTTCCACCCAATCAGCATCCAGCTTCTTGACTCCAGCGATAAAGTACACTATGAAGATCTGTCAAAAGCAATGAACATTCAGTGCGTCATGTAAATAATGTCCTACAAGACGGTTGATTTCTGACCAAATCGAGATTCATCAGCTGACCTGAGTTCTCAGCATAGTGTAGTTCCAGAGAGGTACATGGGCGTTCCTCTTTCTGGAGTTTCGGAGTCCATCTATTGACCTGCGTTATGATGATGTGGCAAATATATTTTTTGCATATATTTAAGCGTGAACGTCCAAGTACTCTACAGGAAATCTAACTTTACCAGTATCTGTTGGCGTCCATGAGCGTAAGCTGGAAACCTATGAGTCCGTACAGGTAAGAGTGATTGTTCCAGGTTGTTTTGTCCAGGAAGAAAACGTACCAGTAAGTGGATATAAACAGAAGACAGGCAAAGCGATAAAAAAAGCCAAGCATGATACCAACAGCGCCTGCAAAACAAGATGAACAGTCTCATAAAAACAGTACTTCTTTGAGACAAAAAAACAAATGCTTAGATCGATGCAACTGGGTTCTGAAAGTAAATGATAAATATCCAACTTTGATGAAAATGATGAAAAAAGTAATGTAGATATAAAAACAGAGGCATTCACAATTAAATTACCAACTGACAAATAATAATAATAAAAAAAAATATATATATATAAGGTCCAATATATTGTGAATCTCATAAAATATTATTATTAATTATATTAATTTAATTAAAAATAAAAATATAAAACTTAAAAAACAATAATATAAATAACAATATAAATATTATAATTAATTAAACTTAATTAATTAATGTTGATTTATGTAATTTGCATTGTAAAGATTGGTTTACTCATAAAATACAGTAAAGATATTTATCTTCAGAGCTGGATGTCTTTTAAATCTAAGATAAATGCCTATGGAGAACATGAATGTGCAAAAATAAAGTCATAATACGTCAATAAAGTCCTATAGGAATAAATAGCAGTCAATGTTGTGTTTTGTAGAGATTTGTTTTATTAAAGAACTCACCAAGGAACATCACAAAATACACAAAGAACATCCAGTCCATGGGAAGGGGCTTCAGGAAGTTGAAGAGGGGAAAGCGGCACACTGGTGCCCCATCTAAATACTTGTAGTCCAGATGACTCAGGCCTCGCTCCTGGGTGATGTCCAGCGCCATCAGCATACCTGAGAAAACAGCACACATAATTAACACCCAAACCACACTTCAGATTTATAGATGTGAAATTTTATATGCCATGTATGAATGAGAACTCACCGAATAAGAAACGGAAAATGCCTAAAGAGGCTGGGTCAGTGGGGCGATTGAGGAGACACACCAGCCGATGCCACGAGGAGATGTCTTCCTTCTCAAAGCCAAAGAGACGCTTCATAGTGCTGGTCTGCTCCGATGGGACCAAGGTCTCCGGTTTGTTCTCTTTACTGCTCTTTTTCTTCACTTTGGATGGTTCAACGTACGGCGCACCTGTGGAAGTGAGAAATTAATGTCTCTCCTAGACAGGAATAAGATTACATTGAGAGCAAATGGACACTTAGAATAAGTCTCCAGTACATCCTGATCACTGAGAATTGAGATAGTTAGCCTGAGATAACTATTTTTGAGACACATCACATCTCTAGAGTTTAACATTAACAAGTTTACCAACGTTTTCAATGACAGAGACTTCAATATAAACTCTTTCTCTCATCAGTACATTTTTTACGAGTACACTTCAACAGTATACTACAAAAACAATGCACGCATCGGACCCAAACTAAACAAATCAAATGACATCTATTTGCATTTTAACTACTCTTCGTAATTAATCAAATGATGTGTAAACCTGAAATACTCACATGCATATTAAAGTTAACGTCCAAATATGCAATGTTGTTTGGTAGTATTATACCCATACCATCTCTTTATGCCACTTTTATTGAAGTAATACTGTATTTACCTGCTGTAGCGTCACTCGCCCCTGGCTCCATGTTGCAGATTGTTAAAACAGTCCGCGCTACACGTTACATAAGGTTTGTCAGTCTTAAACCGACCGAAATGCTTTCATAACCGACACACAAGTAAACTTCACCACACGATTGGTACGTGTCAAACCGACACACAGCACCCTGGAAGGTCGGCTCTCCGCATATACGTAGGGCACTGCGCCGATATCCGGACGCTCATTGGCTTGTTCCGTCCTAAGCCCCGCCCAGCAATGGCGAACTGGAAACAAGCAGCGCCTCTAGTGGCCAAAGCTGAGCACGTCACAGAGTGGCTGTGGTTTGATTTGTTACATTTTTTCGTTTCTATTTTAGAACCAAACAACATGATCTAGAATAACTACATCATGCAAACACAGAACGTCCCTGTTTGGTTATTGTTTGGGAACTAAATAATAATGTTCTAGTAACATTTTGATTAATATATTTTAGAACGTTCCCAGAACATTGCTGGGTATTTCTTTTTAAACTACCTAAAATTACCTAAAGAATTTTGTATTTATTTATTGTTAAATAGTAATTAGAATTTACAAATAACATTCTCTAATTTAATGGTTAAATTTGTTTAGTTTCATAATAATAAACAACTTCGATATGGTGGACATCAAGCAACATTTTGCTATGAAAAGGTTTCATAACTTGGAGAAGTAAGTAGTACACTAGTAAGAATATTCACAATTTTTATTCACACTCTGTACACTATATCACCAAATAAAATTAAGACAAAACGAGATAAAAATGGTGGAAAGGGAAAAAAATATACAATGAAAATGTAGGGGATTAGGAGACTAGCTCTCACATTATGAAACCAAAATGCATAAAAATGATGTATACAAATACCTTGCTTTTCATAATTCTTAACGCAATTAATGTTCTTTTAAAATGTTAAATGTGGCATCGGTAATTGATTTGAATATGTTTGGACTCGTTCTCCCTTTTGCAGAGGACAATGGTGACACTGACAGAATAGAAACATTTGTTATATATTTGGTTTGCAAAAACTACAGAATTATATTAGACACATAATGTTTGCACATTGTCAGTGATCACGTCTGTTTAAAATGTTAAATATCATATTTTATTAAATCATATTTATCATTCTTACCAACTTTAAATAGCCCATTTGACATATTCCTCTTTAAAAACTACTAATCATGTGGCAGTTTTGAAAAAAAAATCACATTTATGAATGTATAATATCAGTTTATTAGCACACTATAAGTCCTTTGCATAATTTGACATACACTTAAAATTTAACTGGAAATTAGGTGCTAAGCGTCCAGCCAGATGAGAACTGGCCCCAATTGAGTCTGGTTTCTCCCAATGTTTTTTTTCCCCCTCCATTCTCTCATGGATGGGGTTTTGCTTCCTTGCCGCTGTCGCCTCTGGCTTGTTTGGATGCAGACACCTAATTTCTAGTGATTATTGTTGTTTTGACTACAGAGACCGTCTCTGCATTTGATAAATAAATAGTCTAATCTCGTCATTATGCATTACCATCACTCTGTTCTCCTATTTGATAATGTTCAGTGCTTTGCTACAATCTGTATTGTTAATATACAGTATGTATATATGTATTGCTATATAAATAAAAGTGATTGATTGATTGATGAATGCAAGAAACTATTTGAAACAGGATATATTTTTATCCTTAAATAACAAGCCACAATTTCCCATGAAATGATTAGTCTTATCCTGTGTTGTATCCATCTGAATGCATAATTCCAGAATAAAAAATCAGCAACTAATAAGCAACTCTTTCTGTCTCCTTTTGCATAATTGGCATATGTTTGTGCCCCCATATTAAATCTTAAGCAGGGTAAATGTGATTCATAATTTTAAAGCGCACCTCTTTACATTTAGGGTAGACATGAAATGTAGAACATTAGTTCTTAGACCCTATTTTCTTACCATAATGACAACATATCTAAGATCTATTTAATAAATAAAAGAATAAAGTTTTAGCCGTTACAAACCAATAGGCTTATTCTGTCTCCGCAACTCTGGGTGGCAGCAACACCCCGCGAACGTCACAGACAACCGTGACGTGGAGGAGACGCACATCCCATTCCCTTCTGTTTGTTTTTTACCAGTCTGCTTTTGTTTCAAATTGCGGAGTGAATTATCACACATTTTACAGATTTCGATGTACGGCAATTAACAGCTAATATATGTGTTCATTATACGCTTAATGATGCCTTTGCACAGCGGTTGATAAGCAGATTCCAGGGTGTGTCCAGTACTTTGAGAGGGAGGAGCGTGTGGTGAGTGTTTACAAGAGGCGATACTGTTTACCAGTGTTTTGTAACATATAGACGACAGCGTATGCGAAAACAATTACAAGCTCACGATGTTAAGGTAATATAACGGTGACACAGACATCAGAAATCGACATCAAGCCACAGTCACTTCAGAACATAACATCACAGAACATAGTTTGTGTGCTGAACCATCTGCCCGAAGCTTCTTGATCCGATTCCATTGGAATGTGGAGTAACATTCATTTAGGCAAACTCACTTTAGATAGTGGACATTAAGCACTGGAAATTGATCGCCGTCACCTGCCTTCACTCCATACAGTGTTTAAGTTGTACTATTTTTAGACTTTATGCATGTGGTCCCCAGTTAAAAATGCTCTGGTTGTACGGTTGTCATGCCACGTCAGTGTTGGGAACATTACTAAATAGGTAGTGTCTGTTTTTGTAGGCTGAATAATAATGGGTTCACTTGGGAGCCGCTTCCAGTCATCACCCCGGAGCCCAGAGGAGGCTGTGGAGAGGCAGTGCGCTGGCAACCGACACAGCTGTGAGTGCAGGAAGAGGAAACGCAGCTCTCACTGTGAGTGTGATAGCGAGCCCGAGGAAGAGGACAGTCAGCTGGACATGCCATGCAGGTCAGAGCACACGTGTTGCGTCATGGCAGACTGTGGCTTAATGTATAGAAAATCGGACTTGTCTCTCAAAAGTCGCAGGTTCGAGACTCTGTAATGGCAGCCAATTGTCTGTGTGTGTTCACTACTCACTGCTATATGTGTGCACTTGGATTGGTTAAACGCAGAGCACACATTATAATGCTTGGCTACATGTCACATACTGTGCTTTCCTTACCATTCAAAAGTTTGGGGTTAAGATTTTAATTTTTTTTTTCATATTTGCAAAACATTATTGAAAGAATAAACTTTTGCTCTGCGTAAAGTTGATCAAAAATATGGTAAAACTAAACATGTCTCCCAATACTCATGTCACAATTTATTCAATGATATGTTAAACTTAAGCCAACATGGATTTTTTAAAATATATGATACTAGGAAGAGGACAGTCAGCAGGACACGTCACACAGTGCTTTGTTAACACAAGGTTTGGACTCTATCTCCTCTGTGCAGAGGACGATGGTGACATAATAGAAATATTTGTGATTTTGTTTTGTGAATAATACAGAATTATGTATGTGATGTTTGCACGATGTGCCTGATTACATGCATTTAAAATGTTAAATATTGTATTTTATTAAACTTTATATATATATTTAATTTTTTTAAAAATATTTAGAATAAGTAATGAACAGAGAAAATATCTGCAATGCATGTTATTGCATTTTAGTATTGTGAATTATTGTGATACAATATATTGTTGCACCCCTAGTAGTAGTAGTGTGAAATATTATTCAAATTTGAATATCTTTTAAAATGTCATTTATTCCTGTGATGGTAAAGCAGGGGACACCTGCATTGTCACATTAATAGCGTCGTACTTGCTAAACGTGTCTTGTTTTGGATTTTTTTTAATGTATGCATTTCATATATCTGTGGACAGGAAAAAGTTGAAAAGCACCTCTAAGTACATCTACCAGACACTATTTCTGAACGGAGAGAACAGTGACATCCAGATCCGTGCCCTGGGGCAAGAGTGGAACCTGCACAAAATTTACCTGTGTCAGGTTGGTCCAGCTGTTCAGTTCTCCTAATAACAGAGTGCTGAAGACATTCATTTTGCTTTGATTAAAATGGTTTTATTTCCCTCTCATTTGGCAGTCTGGCTATTTCTCCAGCATGTTCAGTGGATCCTGGAAGGAGTCTAATATGATGGTTATTGAGCTTGAGATCCCAGACCAGAACATTGACACGGAGGGTGAGGTTAAGTTTCGAACATCTCCTTGATGCAATAAATACGTTTTGTTTCTTTTTGACACAAAACATTCATAACTCAACCACTTTTTTCCCTGCCTGCAGCCCTGCAAGTGGTTTTTGGGTCACTTTACAGGGATGATGTGTTGATCAAACCAAGTCGGGTTGTTAATATTCTCGCTGCTGCTTGTATGCTTCAGTTGGTGAGTATGTCCAGTTTTAAAAACAAGATCAAGCGTCTGATTTCTTAAAGACATACATTTACTCTAAAATGCAACTGTAGCCTTTTTCCTTTCCCCTTCTGATCCAACAAAGTTTTACCTTTTTATGATCGTGTGCATGGATTTTTATGGATTGCAAACAAAAAGGTTTGTGAATTCTTGTCAGCTTATTAGCTGCATCAAATGATCAAACAGGGTATAAATTGCAATAGTTTCAACCATACCATATAACGTAGTTGTATCAAATATGTATATTTGCCATTATTTCCGTTGATTATGATAATGGTTTAATTTTAGTTAATGTACTGTTATTGAAAAGATTTTAGTCAGGAGATTTTTTTTCTTTGACAAAAGTGGCAGTAAAAGCATTTACAATGCTACGAAAATGCTGTTTGAAATGACTCTTCATCAAATAATCCTATAAAGCAGGGGTCACTTAATTCAGTCCTGGAGGGCAGGTGTCCTGCAGAGTTTTGCTTCATTCCTGGAGAACAACATCTCGGCACAGTTTTGCTCTAGTCCTAATTAAACACACCTGATCCAGCTAATCAAGGTCTTTAGGATCACCAGAAACTTGCAAGCAGGTGTGATTAGGAGCAAAATCTGAGGAGCTGTGACCCTCCTGGAATTAAGATTGAGACCAATGCTATAAAGTTTCCACAAAAAAAAAAAAAGATTTCAACATTGATTGTAATAAATGTTTGATAAGCAGCAAATCCTATAAAAATGTTTTGTGAAACGGTTGAGAAGTAATGATGCTGAAAAATCAGCATTGCCTCAGAAAAAAAAGTATTAAAATTAGGGCTGGACGATATTCTGTTTTCACATTGACATCGCGATGTGCGCGTGAGCGATAGTCACATCGCTGAAACATACGATGTGAAGGGTAGAAGCCCATGATGTATTAAGAGAACGGTAGTAGAGCTGTAATCCATGATTAGGCGACGTGTTTTTGTGGAGGAATTGAATGATTGAATCCACTGTAGACGGCTTCAGCGCGGTCCTGCGCGCACTGTTTGTGCGTCCAGCATCACTGAACACCCTTTCACTGCTGCTACTGCTACTGGCTGGCAACAGGCTAAACTTTCCCACACCGAAGACTTTGATTTAGTTGCTGGTGCAACCAAAACGCAATCGCCAGTGGCAAGCCTCTGTTTAACTTTCTCAGCATCCATTTTCGCATTTTTCTCGCGCTGAACAAAATAACGCATCACATGACTATTTTCCGCGCAAGCCCGAGTCCGTGTAAAATTATATTAATTAAGCCCGAACCCGACTAAACCCGTCGGGTCCTGTCGGGTTCGGGCAAAGATCTTCAGCTCTAAACGGTAGCACACCGTAAACACGAGTTTGTTGCATGGCTTGTTGCTGGGGTGACATGCACGTTCCGCGTGCCTGCACAGAGATTGGTTCGCTGTGCCGCTGCTCACCGATCACAGCCAACAATCACTGCTGAAAATGCGCGACGAAGAGGATCCGCCGCAAAAACAAAAGTCCCATCTATTTGGGACTTTTCCGGCTACAAAAAGGAGGATGTTGACCGAAAAGAGGTACTTTGCATGAACTGTCAAAATCACGCTGATGATAATGAACCAGAATTTGAACAGCTCGCGACTTCTTGGACAAACCTTAGCGAGTCTGTGGTAGTGCCGCGCACGCGCGAGATCTTGTTTTCACAGCGCGTGCACCCCCTCTCTGCGTCTGTTCTGTTCAGCGCGCGGCTGTGAGGAGCAGAGCTTTCAGTGAAAATAGATATGATGTTGCTTCTAACTCTATTTAACATGTAAATATAGCCCAAATCACAGTATAGCCATTGTCAACATCGTATGTGTATTTGATTTAATCAGAAAACGGCTTGATTATAAATCAGGATACTAATCCAGATTAACATCTTGTAAGGTAGAGCTAGTTTAACCTAATAATGGGGTGCATTTCAGTCACTATTTCATATTCATTCCGTTTTTCTGACAACAGAAACCATTAAATATATCAGTGAAACAGTTATATTGAGAATTAGGGTGCATTGAATAACGTTATGTGACAACAACAAGCAAGATAATATGATAATGAATATGCAAATTGATGTATAACGTCATATAGCAACAGACATCTAGCAATCTAAAGCGGGTTTTAAATCGTATGTGTGGAAGATTTAAAAAATGTTTGTTATTAAAATTGAAAAATTAAAGTTCCTGTTTCAAAGTTTACAGATAGATGGCTAATTTGTATGCCATTGATATGTTCAGTGTTCTTGTAAAATTTTTAATAAACACTTCTGGCACTTTTTTAGAGTCTCTTCATTAGTTTTGTTTTTTTCATGTAAATTATTCAATAAATACCGTACCGTACCATTCATAATGAGGTATTACCGTACCATGAAGTTTTGATACCGTTACATCCCTAATGACTAGCAATTTGTCCCATCAATTCGACCACCTATTCAAAAAAAAGCAGCATGTCTACCAGACAGTGTTTAATATTTTCTCATTCTACTTTCATCAGAGAAGCATATAACAATTTTGCGTGCACCTGGGTCTTAGGATTCAAAAATTCAATCCTCTCTAAGAAATGAATGAGCCTTTTCAAATGTATAGGCCTGTTCGGTGAGAGGATCCATCTCCAACTGGAGAATTCAATTCCAAACACATACTTCAAAAAATGCATTAATTCTAGCAGGAGTGCATCACTCTTTGAATATTTACGATGTAAATGAAATACATCATTGACTCCACAAATCAAACAGCGGAAAGTGTAGCTAAAAACTTTTTTACGAGACATAACAGCCTTAAATTATATGTGAAAGAAAACACCAGGTTCTAGCTACTGTCTGCCATATTTGAATCCTCAAGAACACTCTTAGCATTCAGAGAGCCTTTGTCTTCTCCTGGAGAGCAGTGTTTAATCAAGGCAAACTACACCTGGGGAAAATCTGAACTGATGCTTGAGTCTCTTTAAGTGGGCTCACCAGGATAAAACCTGTTCCATTCCTCCAAACACTCTTCTGATTGAGATGAACTACACAGACATGAAAGAGAAAATGAGGCTGACACAGATGCAAAACAATATTTCAGACCTGAAGGCATCTATTATGGGGGAACAGCAATGATTAAAGTATTGCTAGACAAATGACAAACATCACTTAAATGAGTCAGAGAGAATCTGAAGACAGATGATTATATAAGGCTTATGAGACTAATGCTAATAAAAACCTGTTTCCTGTATCTTCAAAAATCTAAAACATGGCATGGTTATCTTGCCTACAAATATGACAATTATAGGCACAGAAATCCACTTTAAACTTTTTGAAGTATTCTGATGTTCAAGTCAAAATAACACGATGGTACTGTAGTTTTGGTTACCCTTTCAGTCGAATGACTTCGTTGTTACCTATGGGAAGTTGCCTATTTGCCTTTGAGCTTTTACTAAAGGCCAATGAATATTGGCGTGCACTGATTGCGCTCAGGTGCCGCTCATCACTGCGTGAGTATAAGAGGGCACGCGCACAGTGCACCTGCAGATTTTCGCTTCAGAGCCGTTGCCTTGAAATTCGTGAACCCTGCTAAACCTGACGGTGTGTTGCTGTGGAGAAATGATTTTAATCTGCAAGAAGTTCCCGCGAATCCTGCTCTTTCGTCTGTTAGCGTTTCTGGGTGGCTGTCAGCGGATCCTGCGGGAAAAATCGTGCGCACTTTTTATTTTCCTCATTTTGCAAAAGCACACACTTTAGTTGTTACTGAGAGTGAACTCAAAAAAAAAAAAGTAGACCCACAACAAGGCAATGAAAACAATGCTGGAGCTAAAAAAAATATTTATCAGTAAAAAAAAAAATAGACATAATAATAAAACATAACTAAAAAGAATAAAAAATAATTAACACAAACAATAAATAATGAGGTTTAACTTTTAACATAATGCACAGACCTGCAAACAAAGTAAATTCTGAATTAAACTAATTAATTTAACCAAAAGAACAATGAAGAAACAACAAAAATAACAACAAAACAAGAAGACTAACAGAAGGGCAAACCAAAAATCATGATACCTTTTCATAGTTCCACCAGATAGTGGAACGGGCCCAGATGCACATCCCAAAAATTGTAAAATTTTTATTTTGCACAAATATTATTTGTTTACCCTTAACACAAGAGAATGACTTCTGTAAAAAAAATAAATGTTTTTTTTTTGACAATGACACTGCTTTGTTTACATAGTGTGCTTTGCTAATGACAAATGGGAATAGATTCCCTGAAAAAAAAAAAAAAAACCTTTACATGCTCACTGTGTCAGAAAGTCAGCAAAAAGTGTAAGCTCAAAACTACAGCTCAGTTTTATGCCTTTTCATTTTGTGTTTTTCTCATGCAGCACACGTAGCCTCAGACACCTCAAAATGCGACCTACTTCTACCCTTTGAACAGGGAAGGTCCTTGCCTCCATTTTTGAATACATACACCCTCAGCATGAATTTCTGGGTATGTACACCCTTCACACTTGACTGTTTTTTTCCCCGAAGACCTGTTGAAAGCCATAGTTCTTTGCCAGGAGCATCTGTTTGGTGGTAACTTCAGAGGCCTAGGCTGCCTGAGAGAGATTGGCCTGAGGTACAGTCAATGCTTGTCTTGCCTTAGTGTGCTTATGTGTGTGTGAGCAGGTAAAATCCCACCTTCTTCTTGCTTATCCTCGGATTAAAGCATCTTGGCCCCATGGTGCTGGCTGTCAGAGAGGGCCGCATGTGGAATCAAATCCGTCTGCCTTCAAAATGAAATCCCGGAGCCGACTGGCCCAAATGTTTCCTGAGCATGCCGTATCTGAGCGTACGCTTCCATCCCCCTTGACAAGACACCGCAGGCTAACGTGAATCTACATTCGATTTTCTCCCTGCCGTCACACTTTTTCTGTCATTTTTTCTGTTAGACATCTCTCCAAGACATTAGTCTCTTTTTGTCCCATTAAAATTTTTTTTTTTTTTATAAAACGTACTGTACAAGTTTGTTAGGATGGGGCTGAAATAAAACATTCGAAAACAAGGATGAAGAATTTAGTTTCAAATGAACTCTCTTAGGGTTTGTGCAGGGTTGTTTCTCAACATTTATTGAGTAATTTAAGTCTTGTTGCTTACTATAATTAAGTGTTTTTTAAATTGAAAAAAAATCCAGTAGTCGACAAATCGCGCCCACTCCTTTTTTCCCCGTAACTGAAGCCTATTCAGTCACACAGTGCGACGGCGGCTCCCACAGCCATCTTCAGGTTACCTCATTCTCGACTGAAGCACCGAACACTTGCAGCACGGCAAGGGACGCAGTACTCGTTCCCGTGTCTCAGGGAACCTGGGTTCCAAAAGTGACCTATTCGTTCCCTTTCGACACTTTCGCTCGTCCGCTAAGACGCTCAGTTCAATCCCACCGTGCTGCTGCTTGCTGTTTTTTATCATGCAACAGAAAAATAATAGTTAGATAAATCATCTAATTAGAATAGTCGACTATTCGATAAAATAATGGTTTTACAAATAATCGCTTACCCCCAGCCCTAATATACATATATACAGTATAAATATATATATATATATATTTATATATATATACACACACACATATGTGTGTGTGTGTATTGTAATAAAGATTAATTATATAAACATGTAACAAAATAAAAATATATGTTTGTTGAAAGAATCAGGGTTTCAGTCTGGCAGAGAGTTTCTTTGGTTTGGTTGCTCTCCGGCTGTCCTCTCTAGCACGCCAGCTAATTAGCATGTGGTGGTATAAATAGCTTACCCGGCCTGTTGAGAAGCTTCCTGTGCCCAGTGTCTTACTGAGGTCAGGTTGTAGGATTCTTACAGCTCAATAAACTGTGAAGTTATGAACAAACATTAACGTATGAGAGTTTTGCTCCATGTCCTTGATCAACATGATTGATCATACTGTTATTGTAGAAAACAATGTGACCCAAAGGATGTTGAAAACTGAGCATGCGTTACCTAATAGTTTATTCTATGTTTTATATCAGCTTTTGTTAAAAATGAATGTACCTGTAATATGTTTTGGCTAAGAATCAGGTTTAAGACTTCATTTTGAGTTTTGCCTTATAAGCAACCATTAGATAGGATATGTTTACATGATAACAAAATGATTTTTTTTTTTTTTTTCTTTTTGTGTGTGTTTGAAAAGTTTATAGTGGCTCACAAAAATAAACAAAATGCTGTATTATAGATGCAAGGCCAGTATTTGGCGATGTCTGGTCTCTTAAAAATATGTACCTCTGTGCACCTTATATACAACACAATTTTTACGTGCCTTACCGCACGTTTAGCCGCAGGAGAAATTTCCCTTGGGTGTCGCTAAAACACAAGTTCAATACGTGAACCTTGCCATGTTTTATAATTTAGCTCATGTCTCATTCACAAAATCCCGTATGCGTGATGCAATCGATCACGGGACACACAAGAGCCAATAGTATTTCACAACAGCATGATGCAGTCGATCACAAGACACACAAGAGCCAATGGCATTTCACAACCAACGTTGAGGTAAGGATTCTTGTAGCGGCATTTTTTTCAATCGAAGACTGAGACAGCGACTATGTCTATTCCTCTCACTAATCAATCATTTTGCCTCAAAAGACTTGAGAAAATAAATGATGACGGTGGTTGTATCTGCTATGTCTTGTGTTTTATTGACAAACGGTAGGTTTAGGGGCAGTGTTGCATGCTCATAAACGTGTAAATATAATTAAAATAAAATAGTTTTGACTGTTTACATTGAAAAAACACACCCCTACATATATGCAATAATGCCATTGTTTTTACCCAATCTTTTAATTATTACAATAAAATTAAAAAAAAGATTGCGTTGGCTTATTGGCGCAAGCACGTCCTGATTTTGCTGAGTTATGCGTGTTCCTGGGTCAACATATTTTGTTGACCCTGGAACAACATTTTATTC
>JAUCMU010000002.1:7570152-7583213 GCA_032275025.1 Enteromius treurensis | reverse complement strand
GATCAATTAATGACATAATCGAACAGACAAGGAACATTATAAATGAGTTCTGTAGTGCTGTGTGTTGTTCCAGGGTTTGCATCATCTGGAGTCCTCTGTGGGGTTTGCATTATCTCTTCTTAAGTGTTCTGGGTCCAGACTAGAGCTTGTTCCTAGTTACCACGGGCTGTCAGTCTTGGAAGGCATTTAGACTTTAGTTTATTTTTTAATCAGATATTTGTACAAGCCATTCAGTCAGTAAAGCATGGATTCCTCATGTGTTAGCCAACTAGGTAATGTTACCCTGATGACATGTTTATTTAAAAAAAAATGTTGTGATTTAAATTTAACGTTATTGTGGTATATTTTAGTTTTCTGATTTTTCGATTTCATAAGATGCTTACTTTTTGTTTGGTTTCATTTCATTCTTCATTCTATCAAACAAAAACAAATAAAGAAAAATAAAGAAATAAATATAACCAACCAACCTAATAAAGAAAATATTAGTAAACAAACAAAAATAAGTATCAGTAAAAAAATGTTACTAAATGTATATAGGACGTATAGGATTATGTATTAGATAACGTGTAACAAATGAAGCCTTCATCACAATGTTTATGAATATTATTTTGTTGTTGTTGTTGTTTTGCTTGAAATTACTTGTTAAATCCAAGCACATAATTGTGGATTTATAATAAAATAAATAAATAAATAATCTTTCTGACCACTTTTTTTTTTTTGTCTTGCAGTTAAGAAAGCCAAACTCCAAGGACCTCCAGGTAGGCAAAATCTCACATGTTTTTCTCTTCTTTTAAATGCAATTCAGAATGATGTAAAAACAGTATTTGCTTTTCTCTGAGCCATGGAAATCTTATGTAAATCATCTAGGTTTCGTCGTTTTTTTGGACCGTGTGGGGTTTTTGAGACTTTTTTTTTTTTTCAGTTTAACAACAATTTACACTAATACAGCAGTACTCAAATCACAGCACTTCATGTCACCTTACATCTGCAAGATATGCTTGATTCTTTTCAGAAACCTTGATTTCCCTGCTGAAAGTTCAGAAGTTCATAATTGATTCTCCCATCATGCCATTCATCTTGTTTGAATCCTAGAGCTTGTAGCTTGTGAGTTTGTGTGTAAGATCAGTGTAGGTTAAGTCTGAATCCCCACACCCTCCCTGTCTGCAAATCCTCTCTGTTGGGCTTTACATCGATCCCATAAGCCTGACTACTGTGTCCCTGAACAGGAAGGTGACTTGTGTGTATAGCGTTTTCCTGAAAATCATAATCTACAGGTACAAAAAAGCTCTGCAGTAGCTCTTGGATTACAATGGGACGTAAGAGGGGTGCCTTACACTGTGGTTATTTTTACAATATGGGTGTTGGTTAGAGTTTAAGGGAGGCGTGAAGCAGTAAACCAATATGTAAATATCAGGTTTTGTGCCTGGAGCAATGCTTAGATCTGTAATGAGTTTTTCTTATTATTATTCTTTACCCAAAAATAAAAATTCTGTCCTCACTGCCATGTCTTTTTTTTTATTGTTTTAATGTTTGGTCCACAACATATGCTTGGCAAAAAAATTATGTTTTGTTTTCGTTTACAAATAACTAAACATTTCTAAATCAAGAGATTTTGTTACAAGCTAAATCATTTAAGATATTAAGTCTTGCTTAATAACAAGAAAAAAAAATCTGCCATTATGGTAAGAAAATTAATTGTTATTTCTTTTCCCTTTGAATAAAAATAGTTATTCTTACACCATTATTTTGTCTTATTTTAGACGAAAATTAACTAGCATTACAGGATTTTCCCCCATATAGTGGACTTGAATAGTGGCCAATAATTTCAAGGTCAAAACTGCAGATTCAAAGTAGCTTCAAAGGGCTCTATGTGATCCCAGCTGAGAAATAAGGGACTTACATGGAGAAATAATCTTTCATTTTCTGAAAAAAAGTATTTATATTAGTGCTGTTAAAAAATTAATCTTGATTAATCACATCCAAAAGTTTTTATTTACATAATATATCTGTGTTTACTGTGTATATTTATTATTTATTCACATGCATGTGTATATATTTAAGAAAAATGTTACGTTTATATATGACATACATATTTTTATATAATATAAATATACATGCAAATATATTCCAGTGTCAAGACGCACATACGTATGTATTTTAGAGGTCATGCTAGCCAAACATTTATGTTTAAAGAGCGTATAAATATAATTTTTTTGCTAGACAAGACCTTTTTTTACCTGCAACAAATGAAGAAAAATCCTGGAATGGTTTCCTAAAAACGTAATTTCTTTGACTGAAGAAAGATCTTTGTTGACATAAGTAAGTTTATATTCATTCAAAAATGTTTAGACAATTAACATTAAAATTAAAATATGAAGTAAAAAACATTATTTTTTGCAGCGTGGAAACTCATTTCCATTTAGCTATAAAGTCAGAATTATTTAAATTTGTAATTGTAAGAAACTGTATTTGTATGGACACAAACACCAAACGTTTTTTCAGAATATTATCTTTCGTGTTCAGAAGACAGTAATTAAGAAGCTGATATGTTGAGTATATTTGGAGAACAATAACTGAATTCTATCTCCTCTCCTTTTAAAATTTTCCTTTAACAATGTCTACACATCAAGTCCCTGTGCGATAATATAACCCGTTTATTTGAATGACACATTAGAGGGCCGCTCACTCCCATTGGGACTCTTGAGCACTCAGATCACACCCGATCCTAAATTTCCCAATCACTCTGCGCCATCACTTAAACAAACAAGCAGCTCAGCACATTGTCAAGACCGCAGTACTGTGTCACTGGCTCTATTGTATCAGAGAGTAAACAGTTGCTTGAGAATACGCCTGTCGGCCTCTGTCTGTCCGTGACAGGTGGCTCTATTGTATTCCAGCGCTGAAGAGTGTTTACTTTACCTCTCTAAAACCACTAAGATTGGTCGGGCAGAGCCAGGCTTATCCGACCTATAAAAGTGTGACCTATATTAAACAGAAATCCCTAAATTGCATTGGAGTTTTTTGGGGGCCCATGCAACTGCAAATGGAATTTGTATTATAATAGAATCTCTTACATTCATAAGTTAGCATTTTTGCATATTGCTTGAACATTTCAGTAAAGGTTTCATTGATGTTTAATCAAAAGTAAGGATTTATGACACCTTCTCAAAAATAAAAGTGCTATCAGTGTGGGACAAGTTGCATAAAAACCAAATAAACACAAATAAGTCATGCACAGGAAGACCGGGATTGTATATGAAACAAGGAAGGACGTAAGACGTAAGCAGCATTTGTCAGTAACTCTGTGAGAATTAATCATGCAGTTTCATAATCTAATTTATTTAAGAGAATGGAGTATACATAGAAATGATTTAAAAAAACGATTGCAGTAAATTTAGCTGTAATTTGCTGTAATAAGCTGCAATTCTTTTTAAAGTGTCAGCCAAGTTTGCCTCCGGCCAACATAAAACATAGGTGTAATTTATTCAAATGTTCTACGCTGTAATGTGTAGCCATTGCAGAAATTGGATTCGAATTTCTAAACAACTTGTTTAGGGTGTGTAGGGTATATTCTTAATTTTGGGAGATATTGTGCACTTTTTTTTTTTTTTTTTTGGATATACAACTTTGCAGATCATTTACATTCACATACAGCTACATTTTACACGCTGCATGATAGGGGCATTTTAAACACATTTTATATAAAACATGTGTTATGAGGAAACTAATCTGGACTTTCTCTCCATAGATACAGTATTAATTAGAAATATTTATGACTTTTTATAATAAAAAAATGGTACACTCTATTTTTCCTTGAGTAATTTTTATATTATACTGATTTAATTTGATTCATGGAAAAAACATCTACTCAAACCAAAATGGTGAAATTATTTATACGATCACACGGATGTAATCAAGCTTGGCTGGTCACTGGAGCATACGATCAAATGTGGATTAGAAGGTTCAGTGCATGTTGTGAATTCAATTCAATTCAAATCAAATGTATTTGTATAGCGCTTTTCATGATACATATCATGGCAAAGCAGCTTTACACCAAAGTAATGTTTTACAGTATATGTAGTAGTAGTTTGTACATGTACATATGGAATAGATGTGAGGTAAAGATCAATTAATGACATAATCAAACAGACAAGGAACATTCGAAGAGTTCAGTAGTGCTGTGTGTTGTTCCAGGGTTGGCATCATCTGAAGTCCTCTGAAAAAAAAAAGGAAAAACAAAGAAAAAATTATGCATGAGTCATACAGCGCTATTGTGACTACAGTGCCTTACATGACAAATATGAGGCATCACCATGAAAACAATAAGGCTAAACATTCTTAAATAACGGTCACCTTAAAAAAAAAAAAAACAGACTCTGGGGGCTCATCTAGAATATTCTTAGAATATTTAAACTCCATGTGAAAAAAAAAAAAAGAAAAGAAAAAAAGACTTTTATCTTGTATTAACATTATCTTAATTGCAGTGGCATGTTTTGTTTGGGATCTTTTTTTTTTTTTGCTTTTTTTTTTTTTTAAGCCAAAAAAATGTATATTATAATTAATCGTATAGCAAAAGATTTAAAGTAGAAAATTGTTTGTTTAATTTGTAATAATATTTTACAATATTTGTACACTATTTTAGCAGAAAACTGCTGTCTTGAAGTGCACTACTTTAAAAGTCCCCTAAATTATGGACTGTTATGTATTTATTAAGACACATATGATACTATGAATACACCATTAATTGTACTGTACCTGTGTAGGAAAAAAAAAACCCTTGTGAAGTAATGCATAGCTTCAATATTATTCTATAGTCCTCCAATGTTAACGCAGCATAAACTGCAAAAAGCATGGACAGGTACCACGCACATTCAACAATCCCTCAAGTGAACCTGTGTACACAAACCTCACATCCATCCCATACCTCATACATGATTCATCAGGGATCCGGAACGGAAATGTCAGTTCTCGTTTGTACGCTACCTTTGACTAATTTAATGGAAAACTCAACTAGAGTCAATAATGAATGATGACATGTGGTGCAGCCTTCATTTTCCCATGAAACTTTAAATTTCAAAGTTTAAAGTTTTGCTTAAAGTAGGACATTCTGAGGTTTTTTTTCATTTAGCATCAAGTTAACTAGAGATCCATGTTACATACAGACATTTTAGAAGTCTGCACCGTTTTTTGCTGATTCCTCTGTAATTCCTGTGCAGCTGGTTGAAGAACACTGGTCTTATGTTATCTGTGATTAACTTCAGGATAAGCAGTAACTAAAAGTCACATAAAAACAAAACAATCTGGTTTGATACTTTTCATGTCAGTCAGAGCCTCGGAAGGTGGTTCTTGTCCAGAATAAACTTCTAAAAAAATACAGTCTGGACTAAACTTTATCCTAATAGTCAAAAGGTCTGGCTATGTGAGAATAATATGATTAAATTCAGACTTTACGCTTCCATTAACCTAATCTTTTTCTTCTGTTGCTTTTTCCTCTCTCCTGCGCTACCTAACATAATGGATAATCAGGAGATGTGCTGAATTTGTAATTGGCATCTGAATGTAAAGTGGCTCTCTGCTAATCCGTCCAGGTGTGATGCCTGTGACATCACAGCTTTGTCTTTTGAGATGCTCACTGCTTGATTGATTAGTTCCTGTCAGCCACAACCTCTATCACAACAGATAATGCATTTCCATAGTAGTTCAGTGCTTGTATTAATTTGTCTTTTGGTTTTTGTGTTGTTTTGTGGTGTTCTTTTTTTTTTAAAGCTTATCTTTATAACATTTAAAATGAGACTGCATGTGGTCAGATGAAAATAAATGTTATTGCGGAACTGAATGCACCAATGCATTATAAGATTAGGGACATGTATTAAGTGTATATAGGCTCATCTAAAGCATGACAAGCACCTGTTTGCTCTAGAAGGTCTTTTTATCTTTGTAAATGGATTGGATAGCATTTTTGCCCCCGTGTCTTATTTGAACTGGTTTGTGATGATTTTTGTTGTCGTGGAGAGGCCTGATTCTCTTTGTCTCTGTTGGAAACCTGTTGAAACAAGGAAGCAAACAGTTTGCAGTGAAGCACCAAAGTTTGTTTTAACAGCTGATGACCCTTTCACATTTCTCATGAGTGGGACATTCTGCAGTGCTTTAATAAAGTCATAAGTTAAGACAGTTTTATAAAATTTTTATAAAATATAAGTTTTTTTTAACAGTTTTTATTAAATATAATGGAAACTGTACATTATTTTCACCCTCTTCCAGACAGACTCTGCATGTCAGTGTAGCTGATGTCATCTTCATGTATTGTTTCTTTTCCTCTGGATCTGTGTGAGTAATAGCAACAGTGTAATAGTGTCAATTCTCTGAATGTTTATATGTCTCTTAACGCAAGACCGCTGGTTTTCGGTGGGTGGAGAGCAGTGGGCGGCACTGCTGGCAGACTGTATCATCAGGCACGTGTTGGCCAGCCCCCATTGCTGGCAAACAGGAAATTAATAGTGTTGGTTATGTCACTGTCTCAGTAATCCTTCTGCTGTTGACTCTAGTGCGTATGTGTGTTACGTGTTTGCATACACATTTGTATGCATGCTTATGAAAGGCCGTCCTTATGAATTTGACTTGAAAATATTCCACTGACATAAAGCTATTTTAGTTTTTGTATACAATCAAATGCAATTTATATACGGTCATGTGAATCCGCCGTTTCTGTTTTTCACTTGTGATCTAAAATTCATTTCGACCTTTTTTTTTTTTGGCGTCCTGATACCGAGAATTTTTTATTAAAGAGTTCAACTATTCAAAGGAAAACCTTTTTGCAGTTTCATATTCTTTGATTTATTATTTCTATATTTTTATTTCTTCTTTTACATATTTGAAACTGTCAGTCATGTTGCGCAACATGCAAATATGCAAACAAGCAAATGTTTATGAGCAATGGTGCTAGTGATAACCCCAAATTAAAGTGCCGACTGCAAAATGTAAATTATGGTTCGAATCTGTACAGACCAAAGTAGTCAATTCTCATCTTGTGGTCCAAATTTTATGTATGGCATGAGTTCAGAAAGATCCGATGCTAAACTGATGTTTTTTTCCTCTGTTGAGGTTCTCATGTGAGATTATGGAGGGCAGGGCTCCTGTGGGGGAGGGGAATCACACTAATCTTTACTCTCACTCAGCACTACAGCATTATTACTTAGGCTTTATTTAGTCACAGTCCTGCCACATGTGCTCTGGGATTCCCAGGCAACTTGACCAACCTGCATGCACGTTGTGTCTTTTTTTTGTAAATACTGTTACTTTTGAAGTGTGCTCCATAAACACTACACTAGGTTATTACATGTATAACAGGTATGTGATATGGAACTGGTACAATCTTTGTTCCTATTTAGATGTTCAATCATCTTGCCATAGAAACAGGCAGATGGAGTAATACACCAGTGGCAGAGAGAATCTGTAGTTATTGTAAACTAACATCAAATATCTTTGTGATAGAAGAAAAAAAGATTTTAGTTTTTGTATCATTTAAATGAGGATTTGCGTAAGAAGTGTTTAGGTGATCTTGTTCTTGTTGGTGATGTTTGTACTGATGTGTCAAGTGTTTGTGATTCGAAGTATGCATGGAGATGCATATGCAGTGAGTAATGTTTCCTGAGAATTGATTACTCTCATGTTCTGGTGGATTATAGCAAGAAATGTGATGTTCTGTATCATTCATAGTAGTACAAATCTTAATGGCTTGACAAGCATTATTTTCTTATGTTAAAGTTGGGGTGGGACTATGGACCCCTGCACATGACATGCAGAATTGTGAATTAATTAATTAATACAATAAATGAATACATAACTACAGATGGCTTTATAGCTGATAGGGTAAACATGGACTCTGTCACACAACAATTTAGATTTCATTGTGGTCTTAAAATACTAAGGGTTCAGTCGAATCCAATTAAATGAAAAGAAAACTGCATATATTGTAAATATGTCTTCTGCTTTATTTCTAGATAAGTTCAACGGCTATGTGACACTAAAAGTGCAAAATGTGAAGAGTACCACCATCACTGTGAGGGGAGACCAGCCATGCTGGGAGCAGGACTTCATGTTGTAAGTTCCTTTATCTCAACTCGCTTCTATAACGCCACTTCGCAGACAGCAATCTATTATCCTTAATGTACTGGTCAATTACTAGAAGGTAGGGAGGTCATATGTAGAGATGTCTTTTTGCTAGTCATTCATCTGTGACAGCAGTGAGAGATATCGTACCTTGCAACAACACAAACTCTCCAAGATGTTCCCTATCTAGATCCATATTACTTGCGTGTTTAGGTTACGTACATGCAGTCACTCTGTTCTCAGTAATCACTGCTTTACACAAACGGTTATCATTTCGATGAGTGAGCCATCTCTGCAAATTGTTGTGAGTTTGGATTAATTACAACGTTCGTCTGGGAACACAACGTGTGCTAGTTGTAGGAAAAGGTAAATCATTTATAAGCCAGCACAAACACAGGAGAAACACATCAATATCTTTTTTTCAATATGTACAAAACTGTTCATGTGAGTGACACAGTGTGTCAAAATACTATAGAACCCATTATAATCAGTGATGCTGTCTACACTGGATGCGGCATGACACAACAAATCCCATGATTAAAGAAAATCTACTGGACAAAACAGAAGTAGCCTACAAATTTATATATACAAATCATCAAATAAAACACAAGTTATAGACTAATGGTATTTATTATGAAGACTATATGTAAGTCTAGACAAAACGAATGCATTTAAATAGAAACTGAAACGCACCATATGCCCATTCAGCACGAATAACAAATGTTTCCCATGAAATGCCCCCGGCGTGATTGCTTGGATTAATTTTTATTTAGGCCTACACTGAAAACAAAACATAAAGCTTGTAAAAAACGCATTCACAAAAATAAAAAGAAACTCAAGGTAGACATGTCCGCATTATTATTTTAAAAAAATAATTATTTAAGGTATATATGTTTAGTTTAGGACCATTTATTTTATTCCTTTTATATAGGGCTCTACTGTTTTATGGTGTTCTCCCTACAAAGAAGCGCTGCAGGTGCGTGAGGTGACTATATGTGTCTGAATCCTTACTTTTGTGCTGTTATATTACCGTCTGCTACTCCGTTTTACTATAGCTTCCTACATCCTACAAGTCACCACTGTAGAGATGGGAGGGTCTTTGAGCTAAATGCTGCTGAATACGGGATTTTCTGACTAGACACAATAAACCTTGATGTTCTTAATATTAAGTTCACTACTGGTCATGTAAACAGGGGGGCATGTCAAGTCATTCGTGGCGACGGGCCTGCAGACACATTGGTGTAGACGCACAAATGTTGAGTCTTTTTTTAGAACCACAAAAATGACTTGATTATTGACAGCCCTATTTTCAGATTTAGCACCATGTTTGAAAAGGGCCTTGTTTCATTACTTTCACCAAAGACTATTAAAAAACTATACTTTTATATATAAGAAAGTGCAATGTGCAAGACGGAGGGATAGTCTAGCTTTCTAAATGAAAGAGCCAATTGTTGATGGTTAAAGTCATTGCATCGTTGCAGTGGCTGTTAGAAGCTCCGGTTCCTATTGAAACCTTCTACTGGCGCGCATACTTATTGGCTGGTCCAGCTGGAAAAATAAGCCTTTTAAATGCATTAGAAACAACATCGATGGGGCAATTCTGCTGATTTGAAATATGTAATTGAATCACAAGTTCAGCAAGATTTGAGCATTCCCCCATTTATTTACTGTAGATAGGACTTGGCCATCATATTTGCAACACCTCCAGGCAGCTCAAACAAGACCAAGTGAAGCTTTTGACTTTGTCCCAAGTGTTAGTGTACATTGCATGATACTGTAAACATGGAATTGGTTTTGTCGATTTCAGCATTTGAAATAAATGCATATAACATTTTAAGACAACATTGGGTGATAGCCACAAGTCTGTTATATGCTAGAGTACATGCCAAAGACAGGTGGCTTTGCTCCAGGAAATGAAAAAAGGGTTTCTTTTCTCCCAGAGATTTATATCTGTTTATTTAGATTCCCGCCCTGTCTTCAAATTACATGCAAGCATTCTGTCTCAGGTGTTGGATGTGTGTCTTTGTTTGCATAGTCACTGGGATGTGGCTGTCTGTAGTTTCTCAGCTTATCTCGACTGTTGTTTTACACTCGTCAGACTTATTCTCTGTATGTATTCTTACATTTTCATGGACTGTTAAACATTATATAATTGGCAACACTTTACAATAAGTTTCATTAGTTAACATTGGTTAAACAACATTACTGAACAATACTTTATTAATCTTAGTGAATCTTAAATTTAGCATTTAAGTTGTGTTTTATTAAATAAAACTGTTTTCTATTTGAATATATGTTAAAATGTAGTTGATTCCTGTGATGTAAATCTACATTTTCAGCATCATTAATTCAGTCGTCAGTGTCACATGATCCTTCAGAAATCATTCTAATATTCCGATTTGCTGCTTCAGAAACAATTATTTTTACTAATGCATTTTTAAAATCACAAGTTGCGTTTGTTCACATTAGTTAATGCACATTGAACAAACATGAATAAAGAATAAACAACTGAATTTTCATTAACTAACATTAACAAAATTAAGAAATAGTGTAATAAATGCATTGTTCATTGTTTGTTCATGTTAGTTATTACATTTACTAATGTTAACAACCTTATTGTAAAGTGTTTTATACTTGTTGTAACATAATACTAGATATTAATATATTCATTACTCTAGATTAGTTGACATTAATTTTTTTTTCTCAATTATATCCATATGCTTGATGAAATATGGAAGGCATAATCTTTGTTTTTATGACTAAATGAATAACTTCCATAAAATCTTTAAGCCATTAAATGATGTCATTGAGTACACAAAAGTCATACAATAATGACTATAGGTCATTTATTTATTGTTTGTGTATTTCTGGTTTCCACAGTAACAGGGACTCATTTGATTGGTTGGTTTTTCTTCAGAATTATGGGTAATGTAGTTATTCACCAGAAATATACTGTAATAGTGTAGTAAATAAAATGCTGACATTTTCAGCGTAAACTTTGGTAAAATTTTGTCTGAGACCTAATGAATTTAAGGCTTGTCCCCAGGGACACTAATGTACCTTCGTTCCCATTGATGACTTCTTGCTTTCTTGTCTTAATGGAACTTCAGAAAGCCAGATGTCCTCATAATGGAACAGAGCCCTTCAATCTAGTAAAGCTTTATGTGTCTTTGTTCTCTGAAGAGCATTTGAAAGCAGCGTTGAGGTTAATGAAATAATTCTTGATCCCTCTGGGACTAACAAAGGCCACCAGAGGGGATTGACGATGAGCAGAGACTGATTATGTATTGATTATTGATTATATATTATGTGATGCTTTCTTGCCTGAATAAATTCTTAGTGTTACTGTGAAAGAGTAATTTTGTGCGCAACATGCAATCCATCTCAAAGCCATACTGTTACTTGCCATATGCCATTGAAAAGTTCGCCGTTTGTTTGAAAGATGTCTCTTATTCACAAAGGCTGCATTTAGTTTATGAAAAATACAGTAAAAATAGCAATATTGTGAAATTATTATTACATTTAAAACAACTGTTTTCTATTTGAATATATATTATATTTATGTATATTTATTCCTGTGATGTAAATCTAAATTTTCTGCATCATTAATTCAGTTGTCAGTAGCCTAGTTTCCATCCAGATTTTACGATTTTCTGTCTCAAGCCTGTTTCCATCCAAAATGGCCTTTTACTGATAAAATGGTGTGCGTGATGACATCATCCTTAAAAAAACGAATTGTTGCATAAGTTTTGTTGTATTTTATAAAAAAACATGGCCCATTTATTAAATCATATAGGCCTACATAAAAATAACAAGTTTAATGAGTTTTCATGTTTCTGTACTTTGTTATAGACTATTTAGATACTCCAGCATCAAGCAATAGGCTATTCATAAGCTGGTGCAGTTGTATTAGCCTATTGTTTTTTTTAATTTTTTTATTAACTTTGATTAGACCAAATAGGAATGTTAATTTTGCTTATTTTATTTCTTCTAACCAGCCATAACTAAGCCATTATTAACTGACAAGGTTATGCTAAATTACAAATAAATTAATTTTGAATTGATACGTGGCTGTGATATATAGCTTAATTATTATGAATAGCTTAATTTGTTTCCAGGGATTAATTTAATACGTGCAAAAAGCAGCATAAACATCAAACCTGGAGGATTCATGGTTACACCACGCACAGAGCTTGTGCGAACAGAGAAAACATAATCTATAAAAGAAAAAAAGGCCCATATGCCAATGTAAATGAGTAATAAATTAACAAAACAAAAGAAAAGAAAAACTATACAAGTAGCAGCCTATATGCAGAATTTCAGTTAATTTTTGTGATGCGCTCTTGAAAGCGGGATTCAATTATTTACCAACAAAAATCAATAATATAATTTTTATAATAATTTATAATATAAATTAATAACTAATAAATTTTAACTTTCAAAAGTATAAAAAAGAAGCGTCAAATTAAGAGACTTATGTTTGAAAAGTAACTCATCTTTTTACCATGTTTAAAATTTTAGATGCAATAATATGAATATGATTTAATGTGCTTTTGAACAAAGCTGCTGTGCTTTGACACGAGCAACACCTCGAACGCGGGCGCTGCTGATAGGATAATTCTGTCATGTGACACGCATTTATTTGCGTTAAAGCCCATTTGTGTTTCCAAACAATGGTTTGCGACATTTAAAGCATCGATACAGAATTTATTGCTCTAAAGTTAAACAGAAAAATACTGTGTCGACATTTACAAAATTGTATCGATAGTTAGCATTTCCGTCAGCTATATCGGTAAAAGATTTGAAGTGCTAAATTTTTTTTTTTTGCAAAAACTCCTTGGATGGAAACCTTGCTAGTGTCGCATGATCCTTCAGAAATCATTCTAATATTCAGATTTACTGCTGAAGAAACAGTTGTGCTGCTTTTTTTTCTTTTCCAAATATATTGAAAA
>JAUCMU010000002.1:7547769-7562276 GCA_032275025.1 Enteromius treurensis | reverse complement strand
AACCATGTTCATTATCAGCGTGGATTTGCGCAGCTCGTAGGTGAACAACGGTAGTGTGTAGTACAGTATATACGGCTTAATGTGAAATCACGCACCTGATGGCATTTAGCGCTTATTACAGGACCGTGTTTACTGACAAAACGCACAAACAGATCGGCCAATCGTGATCGAAGCATCCCTAGTAAATATAAAAGAGTTTATAAAACATTTGGCTAAATATAAGGTCATAAACATATTAGCAATATGTTCATATATTGCTGTTGGAGTATAACATGTCGCCATACCACAGGACTTCACAAAATCAAGCTAAATCAAGGTATAGTAGTCCTTAAATGAACGCACACAGGCACATAGACACACGCACACAAACTATTCAAAGTGAGTTTTGCTGTCTAATCTCTGCTGTTATCTGCATGCTAATTAATTTCTAATTTGATTTATTAAAATCGGCATGTTCTTAGTAGCTGAGGTTGTTTGTTTTAATAGTAATCAATTATTAAATGCACTTTAGACTTTTTCTTGTTGTCTCTTACCATCTTCTTTTCATCTCCTTGTGTCAGTTTCCCTTACAAGATGAAGTAGTGGGACGCCCCCTGCCCTGTGCTGCATCTCAATGCTGTGAGTCATAACATCTCACACTAGATGGAGCCTCTGCATCATGCCTGATGCTTCACTTTGCACTCCACTCCTATACATGCTGGTTCTTCTTACCTTTAAGTAGCATAAATGTCAACATACAATCTATTCATGGCGTATATGTTTACAAATGTTCACTCAAGCATCAAGCTCAATAATTTCACATTAGTATTGCAATTATCGGTCTTTTGTAAATTATTATGTTTTTGCACATCTTCTTTCACTTTTGATTTTTAATTTCACTAGGCAACTATTTTGGATGGGCCAACAGTCAGAGTATGTAATATGTGTATTCAGATGTTGTATAGTAAAGCTTTACCCTACCAACTACGTTCCTGAAGGCCCCCCAACACTGCATATTTGCCAGGTCTCCTTAATCAAACACAGCTGAATCAGATCGTTAGTAGAGACTCCAAGACCTGAAATGGGTGTGTCAAACAAAGAAGAGATGCAATATATGCAGTGTTGGGGCCTCCAGGAACGTTGTTGGGAACCACTGCTCTAGATTATTCCCTGGAACCCCCCCGGACCCTCAAAATTAATATTCTTTCATATGCGCCCCATGTGTTAAGATTTTCATTTACTCTTTACATTACCATATTGCATATACAATTTGCCTGTAATGTTTCCCTGTCTAGCTTTGGATGATCTGGACAGTGCGGTGGATGATAGAGACAGTGACTACAGGAGTGAGACAAGCAGTAGTTTACCTCCACGCTACCACACTACAGCCCAGCCCAACTCTTCACTTCACCAGTACCCCATGGGTCCACGCTTTCAACAGCACATGGATTCCTGTGCTGACTCTTTGCACAGCTTTGAATTTGACTATAGGGATCACCATGCAAGCAGGTACATTCAGTTCCTACAAGTGCTGTATGCATCCATATAGTACTTTGCCTTCTTTGTTTGTGCAACTGTGCCAGTTTTACAACACTTTTAGCTCTGAATGTAATGGTTCTGTTATGGTAATTTCCATAACCCAGCTGTGAAATAGCATCTTGTATATACAGTATGGGTGCAGATTATCCCTCTTTGTTGTGCTGAAATCTAATATTGCAATTTGAGGATGGATTTCTAGTCTTTTCGACTTTATTTGTGTAAGAGAAAGAAACTAAAATGTGTTATTCTAAGATTGTGGTTAATCGGAGTCTCTTGTGTGGCCCAGTACAGAGCTAATCCAGATAATTCTTTTGCATCAGATCCCTTTTAATAATACAGAGAATGTGTTAATTGTGATCATTAAGTTATGGTTAAAATGACATTTGTGTGTCAAGGATGCATTTTCCCACTAGCTGTATATATAATTTTGGGGAGTGATTCAAATCTATATTTTAGCAAGGCAAAAAGCATTTGATGGTTCCGTGAAGACTATAATTTTCACTTCACATTTCTTGTAATGTGCTTAGATTTTTATTTTTGTTGTTTGTTTCATTTCACAGCTTCAGTGCATTACAATTATCGTGTTCTTGCTCTCAGCAGCTTTTATCTCTTATGCTGAAATACATATTTTTTCTCTTTTTTTTCCCCCCTCCTTTTTATCCTCTTCCATTCTTTTTAATCTCTGCTAGAATTCCTAATCATAGGGGTAGAGTTAGGATTGTCCCAGTAGATTCAGGCATGGGTGAGGAGGATTGGGAGGTCAAATATAAACCACAGGGAAAAAGTACCCTGGGAGAGTTCCTTGATAGAGAAAAACATGCATGGATTGAGGAACATGACAGAAAAAAAGATCTTGTTAACATTGAAAAGGCTTGCCATGATCCCATTGTCAACCAGTTATCTACAGTCAAATACAAAAATGCTCCTTTAAATGCTGCTTACCCAGAAGGCTATGCTACTATCGACCGAAGGCGAAGGAAAAAAATCCGGGACCCAGGAGGGCTGGAGCATGTTGGAGCAGAGCGTTTCCCACCTGATCTTGCATTTCTCCGTCAAAAACGAAGCGAGCTTGTGTTACGCCAAGTGAAAGAAATGGAAGAGGCTGATGAAAACATGATGCCATGCCTGAAACCATACAAAAATGGCTTACTCTACAAAACGAGAATGTGGGCCAAAAATAAGCTAGAAAACACACTGGAGAATTATGTTGCATATCAAGAGGAAGAAGCAGCTAGACAAAGGGAAGATGTAGGCTTTGATTCTGAGGGCTCAGATGAGCTACAACATTCCATTGGCTCTGAGGAGGAGTTGGAGGAAATTACCTCTTTAGCTAAGGCGCTTGGGGTTGAGGAGAGGAAAAACTATAGCCACTGTGGATATTCCTCAACATATGGTAGCCATACCGAGAGACTTCAAGGTTACCGTGATAAGAAGAGTGTGAAGGGTATAATTGGTGGATGGGCTCCAGAAGCCATGCTGTCTCCTGTTGAGGAACCTAGTGATGAATATGTTGATCCTATAGATGAACTGCAGTGCCTGGTTGAAACTGTATCGGAATATCTAGCTGAAAAAGAAGAGGAGATAAGTAAATATGGATCTTTACCCAAGTCTAACAAATCAAGGCTGTCGTCTCAGGGTAGTACAAAAGCAGAATCTTTTGGAGATGAGCAAAGTATCACCCCTAAGAAGGCGAAAGATAAACCCATAGATGCCACAGAGAGAAATTCAAGTTGTGCTTCTGACCATGGAGTGGCAGGAATGAAGAATGCCATGAGTTCATTATTTAGCTCTATAACAGATAAAGTTGTGTCAAGCTCAAAACAGGTGGACTGTAAGTCTGTGGAACAATCAGATAATTCAAATAATGTTCCTGTTAGTTCTGGTATATCAAAATTGTTTTCCTTTATGCCAAAGTCTGCAAGTCCCACACCAATAGCTGTGGTATCACCTACTCAGGATCCTCAGTGTGATAGGAAGTTTTCAATGCCATCAGTTTTACCTTTCCAGCCATCTGATGCCAAGTTGCAAAGGGTGGGTCACTCAACTCAACCAATCAGAAATGAGCCCAACAAATACACTAATGTTACTGCCCACAATGAGACATCATCTTCTGTGAATGAAACAGCCAATAGTTTTAGTTTTGATGCTGGGAAAATAGAGCCAGTCGATAAGTCCAGAGTTTTGAATTGCAATTCAAAACTCAGTGCAATGCCAGATGGATATAAAGTCGCTGATGGTGAAAAAGCTTTCAAAAATATCTCCAATGAAACAAATAGTGAGAAGACGCATACTGAGCCTGTAACACAAAAAGCAGCTGAAGAGCTAGGATTTTTCAGTCCTTTTAAAAAATCACTCAGTTCATTAATCTCACCTGGACCTCCAGTGCCTCCTCAGACTCAAACACAGACAGTTTTTCCTGTGTTTAGATCAGCAGAAGATATTAGGGTAGAAAAACATTCAGACCAGTCCTCCCTTACAAAACCTTTTGTCTCTTCTGACAATGTATCTATCCCGCAACCTCCAAAGGCAGAAGGAGGGCTGTTTTCTGGATTGTTTAAGTTTTCATCTGCCGAGGATTCAAATACATCCAAAAGTATTCCACAAAACCATGTTAAGACAGATCAAACTCTTCCATTCCCAAATAAAATTACAGGTGTAATTCCATCTTCATTTCATGATAATGCTAAATCAGCAACACAGGGCCATAAAGAACCTGAGTCAAGTGCTAAGGGAAATTCAGAAAAAGGGTGGTTTTCTAGTCTTTTTAAGATGGCACCAGCTGAAGATCTGCAGCCTGTTGCTCCACATGCCCAATTACCTAATATTCAGAACTCTCCACTTCCTCCAGGGTCAAATCAAAATGTACCTAGGATGCAACATCAGAATTCATCTTCAGCTAAAGAACAAATGCGAGTTAGGTACCAACATCCTGGTCCAACTGAAGTCCCTCATTACACAGAGCAAGTAGCATCTCAACATGAACGTCAGGGCCTGCTCTCTGGCTTTTTTAAATCAGCTGCATCTGATGATACGTCAGATGCCCAAGCATCTACAAATCAACCACACCAAGGAGGCTTACTGTCAGGAATCATTAAATTTGCTTCTACAGGTGATGTAACCACAGGTACTCAACTTAATCAGTCACAACAAAGGAGTCAGTCTGCTCAAATAATAAATCAACAAAGCCAACCTCACACCCAACAAAGTGCATCTCATTCTCTTTTCTCAGGGCCATCAAATTTTTCCTCCTCAGAAAATAGACCCCCTCATCAAAAGAATTTTCAACAACCGTCAACATTTGCAAATGCACCACCTCAACAAGGAAGTATTTTATCTGGCCTTTTCAGATTTGCCTCCACTGACAAAGTTTTAGGCACTGAGACAAAGATCTCCCAGGACCAACAAAAATTAAGTGCAAGTGCCTGTCAAGGTCCTGTGAAGCATAGTGCTGAGGGATTGAGTTTCAACCTTCTTCAGCAGTCCAGAGCCCAAAATAAGCAATCAGACCAAAATCTGAAAGGCATATTAGATGGATCTAGAAAAGATGTATCCCATCAAGAACCTTCACAGCAAGATGGCTTTCTGTCTGGCCTTTTTAAATTGGTCTCCTCAGATGTTTCTGTCTCTCAATCAACACAACAAATACAGGCATCTAACAATCAGTCCACTCCATGTCAACCAACAACAAATGTGATGGGACAAAGCCAACCATCTCAAGAACAAAAGCCCCAGTCAGGTGGTCTCTTCTCTGCCTTTCTCAAAACATCCTCCACTGAGTCACAGGAACTAAATACACCACCTGTTACAAAGGAAAACGATGAAAATTTTTGTTTGCAGCAGTCTGCTTTGACAAAACAAAGTTCTCCTGTTGCACGACAAGATGCGTCTTCTCAGTCAGGAATTTTGTCTGGTCTTTTGAATAAACTCACATCCTCAGATGTTACTCCAAATAGCCAGAATTTATTTAAACAGAATCAGGAGCAGCAACACATACCAATAGAGATGTCTACTCATCAAGGCCAATCAAATAGAAAGTTACCTCAGATTCCTCCACAGAATCAACATGCACTACAAAACCAAAAGCCTTCCACTCAACAAGGTTTCTTATCTGGAATGTTAACCAGGAGTAAAACAGAGATTTCCCCTGCCAAATCAGAAAATGTGGTCATGGAAGAATCACATTTGAAGTTCAATTCTTTAGGACTACTGAGACACAAGGCATCTGACCCAAATAATGTGCCTAACATCTGTGATACAGAGAGCCTTGATTTGAGGACTCCAGCAAGTTATGCCCGGTCACAGCAGAATTGTGCTGCATACACATCTAATAGCACCAGTAATTTACCCCTCTTATATAGCTCACAAAACTTTTTGCTATCAAGCCAAATAAAAAACGTGTCATACAGCACTGAAAATCTTAGTAGTCTCCCTCTTGGGTACCCAACTCAAGCAATAATGTCACAGGAATATTTAAGGCAGAGTTATCCATCCTTACATAGTGTATCTGATCATTATGCCTACCCACAAGTCTCTTCTTCATATGCACTGGGACTAAGTCCCAATGATGAACACTCCTGGATCCAAGAATCTATATTGTGGCAACAGTTGAATGATCAGTCATTAGGTTGCTATCCTGAAGGACATGGAAGTATAGCTAGTGATCAAATCCATAAATCTTTTCAGTATCTGAGTAAGGGAGACAAGGATGTTAATCAACAATATTGTCTTACTCAGCCATGGATGAATTTGCACACCTACCAAGGAGAGAGCAATAATCAACCAGAGTTTTCTAAAGATATTCATCATAGTTCTATGAGACAGAGATTGTGGAATAGCCATAACAGTTTAGATGTTTTTAGTAGTCAAGAGTTTGAGGGTGTCTTGAATTTGAGTATGAAGAATAATGCAAAACTAGGAAAGTGGCACTCATTTAGTGCAGATAGTTGTTACAGTCTAAACAGTATTTCATATCATGAGGGATATTATGAGGAAACACCTCAACACCTGTCTTACTCAGCTAATGGACAGTGTGTAAATCAAGGCACATCAGAAATTTGCTGTCAACCTGGGAATAATGGAAACTACATTAATGAAGCTACATCTTCCAATCCTTGGAATTACTCTTCAACAAACAATATTGAAATGGACGAATATATGTATCTTAAAGAGTCAGAGTGGTATCAGCAATGGCTTTCACTTTTAGACCAAGGGATGTGGTGGCCAGCTGATGATGGAGATTGTGGATATTTTGTCTACACTGATTATGAGTACATTTATGCTCTACTGACAGATATGTCTGGCCAGTTTGTCTATGCATGTGCTCTTGAGCAAGACTGGGAAAATACAGGGGACATATATCCTAATGCCTGGCTATATAATGAGATGGTTAAAGTTTGTGGTTTTAAGATTCCTCTCTACAATGAAGATGAGCTCCTTTGGATTCCAGGGCAAGACCAAAGTGAAGCTGAACTTCTGACTGCACCACTTGACTTGTCGGCAGCCTATAGAAAAGGTAATCAAATCATGAATCTAAACCTAGAGCGTTTCTCTCGGATGTTTGAGGATTCTATTCTTAATCAAAGACAGCAAGCTCTGGATTTTTCCACTTACCAGTTTAACAAGGTTATGATGGATACAAAACAACAGCTCCAAAACGATTGTGGGTACTGGAATCCTTGTCAGGAAGCTGTTGATCTCTCATATCATGGTGCCAGCCACAACAGTGCAAATGTCAATAGCAGAGGAATAAAAGAACTGCTATCCCAAAAAGTTTCCATTTCATTTGGTGCTACCCCAACCACAAATTCACCCACCACTGGAGTCTACAGCTGCTATCAGCCTCAACAGAGGAGGCGTTCATCCACTGGAGTGCAAGTAAAGCATATAGATGATGTTTCAGAAGAGGAGTGGAGAAAGAGGGTGCATCCTGGTGAGGAGCAGCCCAATCGACCCATTAAGAAAATATCCTCTTTTCTATCCTCAATTGTTGGCAAAAGTTCGGATTCAGAATCAAACAAAAATATACCTGTCTCCAGGTTGCCTAATGCCAAAGATGCTCCATACATAGGACAAATTCAAAGCAAATTCACCAAAGCCTGTGAAAATAGACTTGGTGATCAGCAAGCCAAAAACATAATCTCAACAGGTTTTCATAGTCTTAAATCAAAGATCATAAAGGATGACTCCTCTTGTGGAACAACCCAGTTAGACAGCACAAATAATTTGTCATCCAAACAAATTTCTGCAACATCTGATGTTTCAGTGCCATCTCCAACACAGGCACCAGCTTCCACAACTCCTCAAGGTGCATCCACTCTAAACTCATCTCAGAAACCCAAACTGGCTAGACAAGCCACAATGTCACAACAGTCCTCTGTACCTTTAACATCTGTTGGTTCTACTGCATCAATTTCAAGAGAATGCTCAAATGCAACCTCCAAACCGGCCTCTCTAGAGGTTTCTCAGCAAGTAGAGACACATGGTGGAAAGCCATCTGAGCAGACTGGTGGGTTTTTAACATTTTTCAAGACTGCAGTGGGGATAGAAGAGGTAAACTCAGATACTTCTAAATCAGTATCTAGACTGCCAGAAAAAAATGTATTTGCTTCTGCCGGCAGAAAAGATTTAACAATAAATCAAGACAAGATTGGAAAGTCTAGCCTTTTTGGGTCAATAGGGGATATTTTTAACATAGAAAGTCCTTCACCACCAAAGACAAATCTGCCACATTCTCCTTCACACCTGCAACCAACTAATCTACTAAATGATGTGAACAAAGACTGCTGCCAAACAGAAACAATGCCTAAAGGAATTCAGAAGCAACAAACAGTAAGTGCCTCTGGACAAGATGGTCGATCGGAATTACCTAGTATATTACAGTCATTTCAGGAAAGGAGTGTTTCAGCATCTGAAATATTTTCCCCAGATTCTAACAAAGTACCAACGCCTGGGAGATCTCAAACTATGCCACCAACTGGGGAGACCAAACCTGAAGCCCCATCCAAGCAATCTAGTGGCTTGTTTGGTTTCTCTGTTGGGGATATGTTATCTGGGGCCACAGCTTCTAAAGAGGAAGGCAAAGGGTTGCTGTCCATATTTGGTGGTTCCAGTCAACAACAACCTCCATCTCAAACTGGATCTGCCTCCCCTCAAGAAAAAATCAATGGTGCATCTACAAAAGAGCCACTAGGCAAAAACATCCTGGCTTTGTTTGGAGGTTCCAGCTTTCAACAGACTTCGTCACCATCTGGATCATTAAGTCAAATACATACACAAGGATCTGCACCTCCCAAAGAGACTCAAGGTCTGAATTTATTTTCTGTGTTCAGTGGCACTAGTACACAGCAGTCTTCAACACAATCTGATTCTTGTAATCAAAAACCAGGCACTGTCCCTTCAAAGGAAACATCAGCCATTGGATTACTGTCCATGGTAAGTGGTTCGGGCACTCAGCAGACTTCACCTGGATCTGAAGCTGATCCAATAGATAAACCAGTAACAGGATTACTGTCTATGTTCAGTAGCTCTAACCAACATCAGACATCACAACCACGCTCTACCACACAGCCTGCATTCCAAAACAATGGGCAACAAAAAGATCCCCTTGGTAAAAGTTTATTTTCTATGTTTGGTGGTGCAGGGCAACAGCCCTCACAACAGACAGGATCAATTTTTGGTGGTATATTAGGTGGGTCTTCAAGCTCTACCGAGAGTCCAGCCAAAGGATTATTCTCTATGTTTGGAGTCCAAAGCCCACAACAGCCCACCCCATCTACCAGAGTTCCAGGCACTGTCCCTACTAATGAGCAGACAGTTAAAAATACATCTTTGTTGGATGGGTCTAATTCCCAACAAACTCTAATACAATCTGTATCTTCTTCTGCAAAAGGAGCAATCCTTGCAAAGGAACCACCTAAAGTTAATCCACCAAAGGGTTTAGTTTCGGACTCTGAAATAGCCAGTCACCTAACAGCATTACAAGACAGCTTGACTACTAAGATTTTTGTCCCATTGAATGAGCCATCAAGTAGTGCACCAAGCCTTCAAGAATCCCCACAACAACCTGATTCAGTGTCAACTTCTATTTCCCTTGATAGTAAAGAGTCAAAGGAGTCACAAGGTAAAAAATTGATCACTGGACAAATTCCACAGCCAGATTCTGCTCAATCCTCCTCCCTTCTAAGTGGGTTGCTTTCAAGTGAAACCCCTGGTAAAGGTCTTTTGACAAACCTTACTGGGTCTATAACTCAGCCAAGTGAGACACCAGTTACACCAAGCTGTGATTCAACTGTATCAGCACCAAAGGCCCCACAAGAAGTATTGACAACTGGTGATGGTAGATTGGCATCTTCTGAATCTAGCAAGTCACCGGCACACCAGGAGGATTTTTCTACTCGGGGTGCTGTACCACCAAAAGAGGGAGTGACCTCAGGCTTGTTGTCAATGTTTTCTGAGTCAGGTTCTCAAAATGCTCCTTCTCAGACTGGGTCTATACTTGGTGGTATTTTCGCTGGTGCCTCAGGGTCAAAGGAAATTCCTGGCAAGAATCTTTTTTCTATGTTTTCTGGACAAAATTTACAGCCCAGTGCAGGTAATGCAGGGCCTAAACCTGAGAATAAGAGTCCTAGGGCTTCCACCATTAATGAATTACCAGGAAAAGGTTTGTTTTCTGTGTTTGGTGGATCAAGTTCACAACAGGCCACTCCTCAGTCTGCTTCACTATTAGGAGGACTTCTATCTGGAGTTGCTTCTAAAGATGCTTCTGGAAAAGGTCTTCTTTCCATGTTCGGTGGGCCTAATTTAACACCTTCACCTAGTCAAACAGGACCAACATCCAAACCATCTGAAACTGAGGGGCTGTTGAAGGTTGCATCATTATTCTCTCGAGGGGATGATAATAAATCAAAGACTGTGAGCTTCATGGAGGAAAAGAAATCAGGACCACAGAATGATGATTCCAAGCATTCTATTTCTTTGGCAGATCAACAAAAAACCGCAGTCTCCATGGCTCCATTCTCTGCTGATAGTGCTAACGAAAGCTCAGATCACGTTGTTGAGACAATTGCTGCTGAAGGGTGTAGGATAGATGTTACCGTAAATAATTCTAGTTTGCATAGTGATGTTATATCAAAGGATGCTGCAAAAACAGAAACCCAGATTAAAGATCACCCACCTGAATCTATAAAACAGGCTGTCCCAACAGAGCCCAATTCCTCTGGGCCTGAGGGACTTCAACATCCTGAACAACAGAAATCTGTCATAGACACGTCAGCTGAAGCAGTCAGTGGATTTATGTCTAAACTGCTTACTGGTGCCAGTTCAGCAACAAATTCCTCAGGAGGTCTCTTCTCACAAACAACCACAGAAAAAAACTCACTCTTTGCCCTCCCAAGTAGCTTGCCCACGGAATCTATAAAAAATGAACTGTTCAGTATATTTAAATCACCAGAAGCACACAAATCAGCTGAAATAGCACCATCTGTTACCTCTGCTCCTCAGTCTCTTAAATCAGTTCAAGATCAGAATGCACATAATGTTTCACTTTCATCTTCTGGCAATTTTGCATTGTCTGGAGACAAAAATGAAGAAGAACCCCTTTTACCCTTGAAAGAAATTCCTGCTAATGATAATTTGAGTAATTCAGCAGTTTCAAGTATAGATCCCACAGCAGCTTCCTGCTGCCATCCTACTGAAACAAGTGTTAAGGAGCCTTCTGACAGTGAAGTAATACAAGAGAAAACCATTGTCATTGTTTCTGTTCCTGAATCAAATGATACAGACAAATCAATATCTGCAAAGGACAGTAGTTCAAAAGGGGCTCAAAATCCTCTATCAACGGAAACTTCAGAGTCTACATTTGGCATGCCAAGTTTAACTGCACCCAAGTTGGGTTTCATGGCTGGAGCTGCAGATGCTGGGAAGTCTTTTAGTTCTTTCTTTTCTTCACCACCCTCAATACCAAACACAGAAAGTGGCAAGCTTCTTTCTGGGCTTAAGTCATTTTCAGCAGGGCTGTTTCAAGAGGAGAAGTCAAAAGATGAGACATCGGCATCTTTGTTTGGAACAAAATTGGGGTTTCCGTGGCAGAAAGAAACTCCAGAACCACCTAAAAAACAAAGACCTCCAGTTGTTACAACCCAACCGAAAGCCCAAAAGAATGAAGTTCACATTGAGAATAATTCAACTGCCGAAATTGGGCTTGACAATTTTATGTCAAAGGAACACCACAGTAAAATAACACATCCTGTTGATGTTAAACAAGAAACTGTTGCAAATGCTGAAGTACAAAATAAAGAATTTGTTGTCCCAGAAAATGACACGCATAATTCCCAACTCAGTTTATCCACTCCTGACCCTCCTCTTCAAAAAGAACTGGAAATCCATATCCAGACCCCACCCTCTACAGATGACTCTTCAGGAGTACAGCAGGAAAAGAAGGACCTTTTGATTCCAAAAAGGCTAGTAGTAGCATAATAAATGGTTGCATAAACCATTTATGTTGAGCTAAATTTACATGCACAGTTATTATTCTATTAAAAAAATTACTTTTTTTTCTAGTTGTTCATCTTTCAGTTTTTGGGCTTTGGTCTTTGTGATGAAAAAATGAATAGAATAGGACTTCTAGAAGTGTTCATGCAAATCAGCTGAAGATCACTTAACCCATGAAAAAGTGCTGTTTATAAGTATGCCATCTGAAATATTCAAATTCAAATTTAGGGGACTCATTTTAATCAGAATATCTCAATAAGATGAATAAGAATAATAATGTGCACGTAAACACGCTCATTGACTTTAGTTTTAGCTTTAGTTTACGAAAAAGTTGGCTTTCCCAATGTGTGATTTGTTTCTTCTCAGTGCTACAGTATGTGATGTTTGCATAGTAACTGTGCATTGGTTCCTTGTAACGTTGTATTTCCTTTTAGCTGTGTGTATTTACTGTGTTTCTTAATTGGAGACTTGCTAAATTAATGTATTTTAAATGTCTAAGTTACTGTAACTCACTTGTTCTTTGTTTCTTTTCTCTTCAACAACACTAGCCCTGTGGACTCCAGTCGTTTTGGATCTTCAGGGAACCTCAGCCAAGCTAGTTCTCAGCTCAGTGAGACTGGTCAAGAGAGTGCTGCCTGCTCAGAGTTAGAGGAGTCCTACCATTCCTACCACAGTACTGGCTATCAACCATCCAGAAATGGCTATCATCCTACCAATGGACATACATCCTGGGGGGAAGATGAGGGATTGAAATCTTCCCAAGAAAATGGAAAGGGTATAAGTAGCACCATAAAAAAGGAAGCAGTGGAGAAAATGCCTGATAAAACTCTCAAAGGGTAAAGATATTGTTTTGGCTTATGGTGGTTTTCCAGTACACATTTGGTACAATGAATATTCAATTGCATGAATTTATTTTCATACATTGTTTTATTTTTCTAGCTTCAGGGACGATGGAACGCCTTTGCCATTCTCTCAATCTCGATTGCGCTGGCTTAAGGCAATCAACAAAGTGAGAGTTCAACTTAAGGAGGTATAGTAGGGAGCTCATTCCCTCCATCTCCTTTGTCTCTTCCTTTTTCAATTGATCCAGTTTCACATTTCAAACACTGCCCGTGTCTTTTTTCCTATAAACCTACACCACTTATAAGCATCTTATCAATCAAATTAATCATTTGAATTTCATCTACTTAGCTTTATTACTTTCCAAGGTAAGTATGAATCGGACAACCCCATTCAGGTCATTAACGCACATCTGTTTTGGATTGGTTGGGTTTCACCATTAAAGAATAAGTTGTGAAATGCGTATATTTTTAAAACTTTGTTATAATAATTTTGATTGCTTGCAACTTGGAGATATTAAATTCATGAGTGGAATGAGTGTGGTGGTATTCCACTATGGAACTCTATCAGCTAGACAAGGCATGCTGGATTCTCAGACTAGACCTCACAGCCTTAATCTTCAAGGGCCAAGGTCAGGCTCTGAAGAGCTGCTGTCTGATATCACTAATAAAGTCTCAGGGAGTAATTACGCATTAGAGCTATAGATAGCATGTGTCTTGAAGAGTATGTAATGACTAGTTAAAAGAAATTGGGGACTTGACTTTTGAAGTTCACAAAGTGCAGTGAATGACTATTTTTATGGCTAATTATTAATGTTAAAGCATGTTGATTTAAATTGTATGTGCAGTAATTATTTATGTTATAGAAATTTTATGTACAATTAATTAAATTATATTAATATAATTAATTAGTAGGGGTTGGAGAAAAAAAATATTCTCCAATCAAGCGCAATTCTCTCTTCAACTATTCTGAATTGATTAGGAATATTTCAGAACTGATTCTCAGCTTGTTTTTTTTTCTCTTATATGGCACATGTGTGCTAGAGACATTGCACAGACTTTGAGCTGTAAGATACGTGCACATTACTTGAGAGTGTGTGCTTCCTCCCGCCATGTTGTACTTTAGATATGCTTACATTTATACTGTTTGGAATGCTGTATTATTAGATGCACGAAACCCGCGCACTGACAGACTTTCACATGTGCTTTGTGTTTGTCCTGAAGTGGCTGATCGCGGCTGTGGCTAAATGCACATGCATTTTTGAATTGTTTTATACAAAATTGATGAACGCATAATCAGTTATGTTTTCAAGGCAGGAGAAAACATCTGATATGTTGAAATAGATCTGTTTGTACGCAGCCTGCTAAAGCTAAAGCTGCCATTGATCATGAAGATTCCCAACCCTATTAATTGGAAAGAGAACAATAAAATAATATAGTTTTATATATATATATATATATATATATATATATATATATTTCTTTTTGTTTATTGTTCTGTTCTTTGTTCTATAAATGTTGCCCTTTGTTATTCACTTCTCTCATTCTTTCTCTCTCTATCACTCTCTCTCTCTCTCTCTCTCTCTCTATCACTCTCTCTCTCTCTCTCTCTCTCTCTCTCTCTCTCTCTCTCTCTCGACAACCAAAAAAAATCTATGATGT
>JAUCMU010000002.1:7523826-7543720 GCA_032275025.1 Enteromius treurensis | reverse complement strand
GGATGCAAAATATATACATTTATTTTAGTACCGCAACTTGACTTGACTTGGCTTGAAACTTATCAGGACTCGACTTGCTTAGGGTGAACCCTTGACTTGCTTGATTTGTCTAAACTGTGACTTGAGACTTGACTCGAGACTTGATGGTAAAGACTTGAGTCTTGCTTGGACTTGACCATCTCTGTTAGGCAGGGTTTTTGTTCCATACATCTTGAAAAAAAAAAAATGCCCTTAAGCATTAAGTTTCCACACATAATTTCACATATTGTGCAAATCATATGCAAATAGTCTGATCTTAGTTATACAGGCCTACATAATTTAAATTTTTTTAAAAAAGTTTATCAAATAAGAAAATAACAAGTTTAATAAATGTTTTTGTACTTTGTTATAGACTATTTATCTAGATTCACGGTCACATCACCTGCAGAGCTTGTGTGAACAGAAAAAAACATAAGCTATAAAATAAAAAAAAAGGCCCAAATGCCAAATTTATATGTATTTTAAAATAAATAATAAATTAACAAAACGTCACAATTCTTGTGATGCGCTCTTAAAAGCAGCATCCAATTATTTACGAAAGCACAAATGTTTTTAGTGTGAATGTACACAAATAAAATAAATATTTAGAATAATTCAGAATAATGTCTTATTTTTGAACGAGTATAGTAAGCTGTTTCCACTTTTATAAGGGGAAAAAATAAAGTGATCCTGCTGGCGCCACACACAGGTAGTCTTTAACTACTATAACTACTAACTTGACAATATAATTATATATTAAAAAGAAACATCAAATTAAGATATTTATGTTTGAAAGGTAACTTATCTTTTTACCATATATAACATTTTAGATGCAATCATATGAAAATGATTTAATGCGCTTTTAAAGTGTGCATCTTAACACAGAACAATGACACTGATATGTTTTAAGATAGTATGTCAGAGCAAGATATTTTCATCTGAGACTGCTCAAACATGCAATTTAGTCTGGGACTAGCTTAAGCCTTGTCTGTGAAACTGGGGGTATATTTATTTTCTCAACAAAAGGTGTTTCCAAACATTTTTTTGTGACATTTGAAGAATCAATATAACATTTATGCGCTAAAGTAAAACGGAAAAATACTGTGTTTACAAAATGTTCTCGATACTTAGCATTTCCATCAGCTATATTTGAAAAAGAATTTGAAGCGCTAAGTATTTTTTCACAAAAACGCAGCGGAGGGAAACCTTCCTAGTGAAAGATAAAACCATGTGTTTTGATTCTGTCTCCCAAAGGAGACATGTAAAGGATAGGAAAGCGTAAGGAAAGCGTAAAATGTAACGGCTCTAGTACAGAGCCTTGAGGTACTCCATATTGCACTCGTGATCAATATTATATGCCTCATTCACTGCTATAAACTGATAGCGGTCAGATAAGTATGAATTGAACCATGCTAAGGTACTTCCACCAATGCCAATGGAGTTTTTTAGTCTATTTAAGAGAATGTTGTGGGGGTTTTTTAATGAGAGGCCTTAATAACAGCCAGTTTGAAGATGGCCAGAGGAGAACTGGCCCCAACTAAGCCTGGTTTCTCCCAAGGTTTTTTTTTCTCCACTCTCTCACTGATGGGGTTTTGGTTCCTTGCTGCTGTCGCCTCTGGCTTGCTTAGTTGGGGGCACCTAATTTCTAGTGATTATCGTCGTTTGGATTACAGAGACCACCTCTGCTTTTGATAAATAAACAGTTTAATCTCGTCATTATACATTACCTTCACTCTGTTCTACTATTTGATAATGTTAAGTGCTTTGCTACAATCTGTATTGCTAAAAGCGCTATATAAATAAAAGTGATTGATTGATTGTACAGATCTCTTATTATTAGTCAGTGGATGTTGGTCTTTTAGACACTAATATTTAGTCCGATCTTTCTTGTAGAACCTCTTTCATCACATCACAGATGTCCTCGGTCAGGGTGTGGTGAAAATTCCAGAAGCCCGTGGAGATGATGCCTGGAAGGTGTACTTTGACGATGTGCCACAAGAGATAGTGGATGAATTTGCAATGCGCTATGGGATTGAATCCATCTACCAGGCCATGACGTATGTATTAGTTCACCTTCTATACTACCATCAGTTGTCTTCAAATACCTTAGTTTTGTCCACCTAGCCATGTCTTTGCTGCATTCTTACTGATTTTTCATTTCTTTTTATTTTTTTCCTAAATTCTGAAAAGATCTTCAAACATTTGAAATCATTACAGTTTGTTACATAAGAATTGTTAACCAAGATTTGGATTGAATAGGTGCCACCAGAATGTCCAAAAAGCTGGTACAAGCATTATAATAATCCATAGGTAATCCACATCACTCCAGTCCTTTAGAGTTAATGCCTTTTATTATTAAAGATTGTGGACAAATCTTTTGGCCAAAGGTGAGAGTTAAAAGTAAAAACATCTTAATGATGAATTAGATTCTTACAAACATTCAGCTTTTCATTTCTCAAGATGTTTATTGATGGACTGGAGTGGTGTGGATTACTTGTGGATTATTGTGACGTGTTTGGAACTCATTCACTGCAGAGGATCCATTGGTAAGCAAGTGATGTCTGTGCAATCTGCTCTAATGAAGGAACAAACAAACCATCATGTTGTTCCAAGTGTGAGACCTCCGTTCATCTTCAGAACACAAATATTTTTTGCTGAATTCCATGAGCTCTCTGACCCTCCCATAGACAGCAAGGTTCAAGGTCCAGAAACATAGCAAGAAAATCAGTAAAATAACCCATGTGACATACAAGTGGTTCAATCGTAACTTTATGAAGCTAAGAGAATACTTTGTGCACAAAGAAAACGTGACTTTATTCAACAATCCGTCTCTTCTGTATCACCCTAGCGCCATTTTGGAGAGCATCGATGCATCATGATGCAGACATGGATGATTCTGCTACAGTTGAACCACTGATGTCACATGGATTATTTTAATGATGTCTCTACTACTGTAGGTTTCTAAGTTTCAATCGTGTAAGGAGCCTCAGAAGGGTCTCAGAATTCAACAAAAATATCTTAATTTGTGGTCTGAAGCTGAATCAAACAGGTTTGGAAAGACATGAGGGTGACTAATTAAGTAAGGGATAATGTACAGTTATCGCAGAATAAAGCCTGACAGGCTTATCGGCAGCCCGTCACAAAGCGGACTGCTGGCTGTACATTGCTTATTACATGGCTTCTTGCCCCAAAAGTAAGTTATAAAGCAATAAATAAATAATAGAATACAATAATAAATAATTGTTTTTATAATTGTGTTTTACCGGTTGTTATCTGGGCATAGCAAACCTTGAAATGTGGCGACTGACCAATCAGATTCGAGTATTTCACGAAACCGTGTAATCATTTTTAAAACTGTCCTTTTAATCAAAGTTTTGTGAAGAGATATGATTGCTTGATGTGATGAACAGATGTAATGTGTGCTTTTTACATCTAAACTTGAGACAGTCAAGAGTTTGAGGTTTTGCACACATTGTTAGTCAGTTTACTCAATAATCTTATTGAAGCAATGATACACAAGAAGAAATTATTGCAAGTGTTTTGCATCTAAAAGCCTAACTTTGCCAATCAGTAAAGATTAGCGAGGGATGAAAACATGTAGTCTTGTCCATGGCAGTAGCTGGATCTTGACTAGCAAGGGCAGTAAAGAAATGAACTCCTGAGTGCTGTTCATGTCTGTGATTGTTAATGGCAGTCTCTATCAGGCGTCAGGAATGTGAGGAGATGCGGAGCACATCATTCATATAAAGCACACTCAAGCGGCCATATCTCACACCGAATGGGCCACAAGGCCAGTTGGAGCAATGACAGATCCATCTAGCCAGTCAATCAGCAGTGATTTAACTAGGCGCCCCTCAGACAGACCTTTTGTAGAGAGCCGTTGCCACTGAGTGAGAGCCATAAGTGTAGAGGTTGTCTCAGTTCAGCATTTTGCTTTTGATGAATTTATTTTGCCCTTTGTAAACTTCTTCGCTATGTTTACTAAAAATAGAAACTGAAATCATAAAACAAATATATCTAAAAGTAAATTATGCTAAAACTAAAACCCAGTAAAAACTGTATAAGGCATATTTAAAAAAACAAACAACTATTTATACAAATTAAATAATTGTACGACAAAATGACTGAAAATGTAAAATGGAAACAAAATGGAAATATTAACTATATCAAATATAATATCAACATTATATTGGTGATACTAAAATAACTGCTTATCATTGACTTGTTTGGAAAGCTACATGAGTTTGTTAGCTTAGCAATGTTAGCACGTGAGTAAGGCTTTCACACAGCAGAAATAAATATGACAACACCCACTATAGATTATAATAAACCCAGGATTATGGTTTTTTTTATGATTTTCTTGAGATTTGTATATTTTCATAACAATGAATGTTACATCAGAGTATACATATTAGTTTGTAATGCATTTCTTTATTTCAACACATCATTCTAGTGTTTTAAATGTGTGATTAATCACATTCCATAACTGCGATGAACGTGATTACATTTTTTAATCAATTGATAGAACTAGTTTATTTAATTAACATTTCTCTTGCCTTGCTTGCCGTCTTGGATATATTTTTTTCACTGAGCTTGTTGCAGTGCATTCTGGGATTGAAAGAAATGAAATGTGGTACTGCTTTCCAAATGATCTGAATACTGCATTTTTGAAGATCGTATGATCCTTTTAATTTGAACATGCTTTTGAAACCGCTTTTGTGCTGCCTACCTAGGTTTTGGAGTGATTGTCTTTTTTGAACAGAGTGGATGTATAGTGGATGTGCTTGAATTGAAGCACATTTATCCTCTGCATCTTCCTCCTCTTTGTGCATACAGGCACTTTGCATGTCTCTCGTCTAAGTATATGTGTCCCGGGGTCCCTGCTGTGATGAGCACCCTGCTGGCCAACATCAACGCCTACTACGCCCACACCACTGCATCCACCAATGTGTCCGCTAGCGACAGATTTGCTGCATCCAACTTTGGGGTATGTTCAACTATCTCACAACATGCAAAGTGTCAAGACTCGCACATACAGTATCTAGTAGGGGTTGCACAAATGTCACGGTTCGGTACATATCTCGGTATGAGGGTCACGGTTTAGTACAACAGAGGAAAAAAACAAACAAATATGTTGCTTGTTTAATTTTTTATTTTAAACAGACAGTAGTACAAATTATTTTTTACCCAACTAGATATTACATACTAATTATTGTATTACATTTGTAATGTTATATTTATTCTGCAGTACATGTACATACAAGGAGTAAATTCTTGAAACATAACTGATTTAGTTAACAGATAAACAAAGGGGAAAAGAGTGCGACAGGTAACATACTTACAGGTAAGCCTATATTTGTTGAATTTTTTCACAGAAAGGAAACTCAAATTTTATAAAAGCATGTTTTGTTTTCATTATAAGTGTACACAAATAAAAGCAGACCTTATTATTATTAAGACAAGTGTTTAAAGTTGATTCTGCTTATAAGGATACACATGCACCGAACCGAGATTCCCGTACCGGGACAGTTTGATATGAATACATGTATCATGCCAGGCCTAATATCTAGGTTATTCTGAAGGTCCGTTCACACCAAATATTTAATTGAAATTTATTTTATTTAAACAAAATGCTGTCATTGAACTAAAATGACTGAAAATGCTTTCAATATTCAGAATGTCTGATCACCCTAAAGCTCTGTAAATGGAAGTAATGAATAGTAAGCTATGGTAAGCTATAGTAAGTATTTTTGCATTCTTTTAATTGAGATGACATTTCATATAGGGACATAAATATTAGACATACTTTCATTGTGTCGGTGAACATGTTCAGTCAGGAAATGCAAAGTCAGGAGGTGTCTGTTGTGGCAGGGGGTTTTGTCTTGTATTGACTGGCCAGCTAAGTACAGCACGATTCAATGTCACCATTATGGATTGGAACACTTCAGCTAATTGCAAGCTGTAATTATAACGTCAAGACAACAATGTCAGTTGTTTGATGTTATTCTTACAGTAAGTTGTCTATGAAAAATGCATTGTTAATGGCATGTTGTCATTAGCACTTAAAACGTTAATAGACTTAAAAATCATTATTTACTGTATAGTCTGTATGACAACAAAAATTGGATTCCAATTAATATGATCAATCTCTAAAATGGAAAAAAACCATCATAATATATCTAAGTACTTAATTGTTCATAGGTCTTTTGCATTCTGTGTGTAGCCTATGTGCCCAGATGCATTAGCTTAACATTTCCAGTCACTGTCCTGGATGGTTAAAAATCCTGTTCATTTCTCTCATCTTGCAGAAAGACAGGTTTGTCAAGCTGTTGGATCAGCTGCACAATTCCCTGCGCATTGACCTCTCAATGTATCGAGTAAGTTTTTTTATCATAAACTGTTTTTTCATTTCTATTTTAGATCTCACATTGATAATTCTCAGTGACGTTTCTCTTTCTCAGAACAACTTCCCTGCGAGCAGTAAGGAGCGTTTGCAGGACCTCAAGTCTACAGTGGACCTCCTGACCAGCATCACCTTCTTCAGAATGAAGGTCACGAAGGGGAAAAAAAACAGTTTTGTGTCAGTTTTGATCCTCATTCCGTATTTGTCCTTTATGTGTACCGTCTTATTCTGGACAGGTCCAGGAACTGCAGAGTCCTCCGAGAGCCAGTCAGGTTGTGCGAGACTGTGTCAAAGCCTGCCTCAACTCCACGTATGACTACATCTTCAACAACTGTCAAGAGCTGTACAGTCGCCAGTATCCTCAGATCGGAGATACGGTAAGACAATCTCTCATTTACCACCTGATATTTACAGTATGACTGTAATGCTTTGTATTCTCACAAGATTTAAAGCTTAAGTGTGTCATCTCTGGGCCAGAAGCTCCACCAAACGGTTTTGCAGAATCATTTTTGATCATTTAAAACACCATTTTAGAATGTATACGTAATTCAATTGATTTAAATATATTGTAAAAATTAAGAGATTAATTATTTCACTGTGAATCAAGCAAGTGATCCGGGTTTTATTTTTATCTTTTTTTACTCAGCATAAAGAGGAGTGCACCCCAGAAGATCAGGGCCCAAGCATCAAGAACTTAGATTTCTGGCCCAAACTCATAACGCTGATAGTGTCTATTATTGAGGAGGACCGTAACTCATATACACCAGTCCTAAACCAGTAAGTGTGCACACAAAAATGAATGCACAAAACTCTATTGTCCTGCCGTCATGTGACACTTTGTTCCTGTTTCTCTACAGGTTTCCTCAGGAGCTGAATGTGGGAAAGTTGAGTGCGGAGGTCATGTGGAATCAGTTCTCTCAGGATATGAAGTACGCCATGGAAGGTCAGTACCAATTTGGTTTATTGATTGGGTATGTTGGAGATGATTAGATTTTTTTTTTGTTTTTTTAGCCAGCCACCTGTTGTTGTTTGTATTCACAAGTTCTTTTTCCACAGAACATGAGAAACTCAGACTGTGTAAGAGTGCAGACTACATGAACCTGCACTTCAAGGTCAAATGGCTGTACAACGAATATGTGAAGGATCTGCCAGCTTTCAAGGGTGTCGTGCCCGAATACCCTACGTGAGCAAGCTTTTCATCATCTCAATTACTAAACACATTCCTGAAGTAAAAGGGTTTTGATGTTTGTTCACATTATGTCTTGCCTTTTCCAGGTGGTTCCAGCAGTTTGTGTTGCAGTGGCTGGATGAAAACGAGGATGTGTCGATGGAGTTCATGCATGGAGCCCTGGAGAGAGATAAAAAAGATGGAGTAAGATGTTTTTCAGTGCAATTCTCCTCTATTAGCCTGTTATATTTTACACATTCTCATCACAGAAGTGTTTCTTGGGCTTTATAATGCTCTTGTGTCCACAAACTGGTCATTTGTTTTTGAGAAATGTTTAGTTGCAGACCATTTACTCACCATCAGGCCATCCTATCTATCTATCCATCCATCCATTTATTGCATAATTTTCTAACCTACGTAATGAGAGATTGTCATCAAAATTGTCTAGTAACTATGCTATATAAAAAAGGATGACCTGTCCTGTCCTGTCCCAAAACTGAACAGAAATGGATTTTAAATAGCACGCTTCTGTCCCCTCTACAGTTTCAGCAGACTTCAGAGCATGCTCTCTTCTCCTGTTCGGTGGTGGATGTCTTCACCCAACTCAACCAGAGCTTTGAGATCATCAAGAAACTGGAGTGTCCCGACCCCAAAGTCATGGCCCTCTACAGCCGACGGTTTGCCAAGGTGGACCTGCATCCCTCCTAATCCGATTACAAATAGATTCATGTCAGAACAAATGTCAAAGTATTATCTTGTTTTGAGAATTATCTGCGATTTCTGAGAGAATGGATCCATTTTAGCCAAAGGGCATCTCAGTGCGGAGCTAATGAAGAATATTAGAGAACCAAAAACATTTGTCTGAAAGAATGAGCTTCTATTGTAATCAAATGAAAATGCTTAATGCAGCCGTTTCCATTAAGCTTCAGTCAGTCCCAGACCAAGTCTGGCAAGCTTCTCTAAGAGAAATGCATAGCTCCCTCAAGAATGTTTATGACACTTGGAGAGCTCATTGGGCTGTTGTCCAGCAGTTTTATACTAGCAAACGCAAAGCGCTGAGTGTAGAGATGAGCCCCAGAGAGTTTCTACTAGTTTTCCTGAAATGTTAGCCTGCTTTTGCATTTGTTTGCATTGTAATGCTATTACAAGACATTTAGACTTTTGACAAACGTTTAGCTCAGTTCTTATTTTTTTGTCTTTACAGACTATTGACAAAGTTCTGCTACAGTACAGTGCCATTTTGAAGAAGAGCTTCCCGTCCTATTGTGATAAGGAGAAGATTGTAAGTTGTTCTCCTGGTAGTAAAGACTGACATTTCTATTAGTTTGTCTCATAGATGTGTCTTACTCTTTGCTCTTTCATTGATAAAGTAGTTAATTTTGACTGTATACATATTTGTATGTATTACATAATATAGTATCTAATATGTATATCTGAAGATATATATATATATGTGCATATATATATATATATTTATAGTATATTATTAACAATAGATATGTAATACATAAGGCAAAGTGTGTGAGTATACACACTACATGTGTATATATATATATATGTATCTGTAGTAGTTGTACTTGTAGTTTATATTTATACATATTTGACTTATTTTGAATTAAAAAAAAAAATATTTTATTTGACCTGGTTTATATTAAAATATCTGCTTGCATTTAAAACACATTCTGTGTACTGACAACACTCTACGTTAATGTTTTATTTTCATACTTTCTAATAGATCTGTGTGTTTTTCTCTTTTTTCCTCAGCCATGCGTCTTGATGAATAATGTCCAGCAGTTGCGTGTCCAGCTTGAGAAAATGTTTGAATCTATGGGTGCCAAACAGGTAGGAGAGCAGCAGAGGAAGGTGACCTTCCCTAAGCAAAGTCATTTGTCCTCTCCTCATTTGTCTGGGACGTCAGAGGACATCAGCGGCCTGTTGTCTCTCTTAGCATATTAAGAGAACTGTCCTGTTGTATCCAAATAGGCTTGATGCGGCATTGTTGTTTTGTCGTTTGTACAGTCGATGATTTGCTTGCAGGTTTATATAGGCGAGACGGGGTTTCACAACTGTTTTTTACTAGATAATTTCATTATGCTTGGCTTGTATTGCGTTCATTAGCATTTTGGCTGATGTTAAAGCAGAATTTGTGTCTTTTCTCCTTAGACTGCCATGGAGGAAGCCAGGGTATGACTAGAATTTAGATCTCTTCAGATGATAGGAAATGTAGAGTACTGTAGTTTCTGAGCTATTGAGAACCTGTAGGGTCGAATTTACTTATAGACGACACAACTGCAGACTTTAGAAAAATATAAAGCAAGTGATTGACATAATTTTTTTTTTTAAATAAAGTTGGATGCAATAGTGGACCCCGAGGTCGAGGGGGAAGAGGAGGTGGGTACACACAGCGTCTCAGAATGCACATATCTATAAACTATGTGTGTTCCTAAAGGAAACCTGTGGACACTGATGCTTTGAGAGGCTTATTATTACAATTTCTTCTGTGATTAATCAGGTTATCAAGGAACATGTGGAAGATGGCGAGGTGGGTCCAAGTAGACTAGATGTATTAAATAACTCCAATCTAGTGAAAGCAAATACATAGAATTAAAATGAAGAAAATAGTTTTGAAAGTAGAGTAGTTGCTAGTGTTGCAGTATATTGAATTTGTGCACTATCTGTCTTTGTCAGTCACCTGAGTTTATTATGTGTGACGTTACCGAGGCACCATTTTGAAGGTATCGTTGCATTGAGCAGGAAACTGTGTACAGAACCGTACAGTAAAAACCCATTAAATCATTAATATACAGGGAAAACAGAAGCATGGGACCAAGATAATCTCAGCAATTGTTTAAGGAACCATCATTTATATGATTTGTCGTTCATGATTAACAATTACCACTGATCCATACTACCTAACGCAAAAAAGTTGAGTACTGCTGGCATCGCTGCCTCAAACCTCCTTGGATGTATCTTGTTTACAGTATAAAAACTCATATTATTTACTTATGCACTTAAATGTTGTTTTTGTCTATCTTCGATTTGCACGTTAAGTAATTAGGTCATGTGAGTCTCTACCATTTAAACCGTACCCTTTTAGTTTTTGTACAATGTTTCACAATCAAAACACATTCATGAAAATGGCATACATACTTTATAATTAATGCAACAGTTTGTTGTGCATGCATTTCCAAATGCATAACAGAAGGTGTGACAAGCATGATGAATCATCAACGCACTATTTTATGTGGACACATAAGATGTATTGTATTTAGGTCGAAGCTTAACTTTGCAGAAAAGGCACACACAAGGGTAAACACACATAAACGGAGATATTTTGGCAAATACGATTTTGCATATCACCGCTGCAACCCAGGCCATCCGAAGCGGCGACGCCTCTTGTCTCTTTTTTTCAAGTGGGAGACCTAAAATATCTTTCTTCGTGGTTAAGAATGAGAGATTCTGTGTGTGTTGAGACATTAGTTGAGTCTGTGTCTAAAGCTGATTACTAAAGGATCAGTGGAGTCTTAGGTGCATTGCTGTGCATGAGACAATGACATAGAATTCTCCACACATTACTGATCTGTTTTCTGTTTACTTAATACGTTATTATACTTTTCTTACATTTGTTGGACACCAGGACAGATAAATCACAATGTCAGATGCAGGTTGTTGTAGTTGACTAAATCTTGTAGTTTAAAACTTAGATACATGATTTTTTTTTTTTTAAATAACAAACACAGTTTTTATGATTTTTGTAAAAAAAACAAAACAACAACTTAGGGACTAAATAGGGAGGTATTAGTTTAAAAGTTTAAAAAGTTTAAAATTAAAATTTTAAATAAAGATTTTTTTTTCAGTTCATAATCTATGGAAGCCCATTTCTCCCTCTGATTAAAAAAAGAAAATAAAAGAAAATTTTTATCTAGCAATTTTGACTCCCTTCGGCTGAACAAAGAAATTCATACAAATTTGGAGCTATTCGAGAGTATTTAAGTGTCAGAATTGTTATTTTTGGGTGAACTATTCTTTTAATACTACTTCCCTTCAACATCCCTAAAACACTCTTAAAACAAGGCAGGAAAAGTACAAAACAAATACATATTCAGTAATTTAGTAATTTTTTGTAATTAAGTAAAAAAAACGAAACATTTATTAAAGCCTGATAATTGTCCTTGAGAAGTACCATAAAGAAAAATAATCCGATGCTTAGTTTTTAGAAAGTACTTATCTCAGAAAAGGACCAGAATCAAATGCATCTCATGTTTACTCTTTGAGGACATCTGCTGGTCAGATATCTCCACAGCACACTGGTTAGGTGCTACGTAGGCAGGCTCATATTTGTATGGTGGCACACATTAGCTTCAGTCTGACTGTATGATGTGGCTTCTGTCCTCAGCTGGAAGAAAGTGAGGATGAGGGGGACGAGTTACAGGAGGTTTGTTTTTGGGCTCTTCAATGCTGGATTCGTGGTTATGTTTCATCCATTATTGTCCTTTTAATCCAACAATTTCCCAAGCGCCCCACACAGACGTGCCTCTGTCCCAGTGATCAGCTGTGTCTGAACTGTGTGTGAACTCCCATCCGTGCCTCAGCCCCTTTAAAACTGGCTCACTGTGACCTTCATCTTGTGTCTGTGTTTTATAGCAGAATTTATTACATTTAGGAGAAAACTTCACTTCATGCCCTCCACAAATCACCAACCCGTAAAAGACAGTCAGCGTACAGACTAAATTTCCTATGAAGTAATAGCCAGAGTTATACAGTATATTATGATTTTATTTAATGTACCCTACGGTTCAAAAGTTTGGGGTCACTAGAGTTTTTTTGATATTGACCACAATTATTGGCACCCGATTATTGCCACGTCCTTTTTCCAAGATGGCATCCTGAGTTTTCTTCTGTAATGCCTGAAGAGTTTGATTAAGAAATCAGAGACCATTCATTTATGCAGAATCTCTCCACGTCCTTCAGAATACCAGATCCATGTTTGTGCTTCTGGTCTTTAGTTCACCTTACTCGTTTTCTATAGGGTTCAGGTCATAGGACTAGGATAGCCATGGCAAAAGCTTTATTTTCTGCTCAGTGACCCATTTTGATGTTATTGTGCCAATGGACGATTCAACCATGGCCCATTATACGATTTCTAACAGAGGCAGTCAGCTTTGTATTATCTGTTGGTATTTGAGAGAATCCATGATGAGAAAAGATGCCCAGGACCTCCAGCAGAAAAACAGGTCAACAGCATTAAAGATACTGTTGAGAACTGTATATTTAACAGTGGGCCTGGGCTTTTCTTTTAATCCCTGGTTTGCTGCCATAAGCTCTTTTTTTTGTCTTACAACTGAATATGCTGGAGAAAAAAATAATCTCTGCATTTCTCCACCTGTGATCCTTGGAGAGTCTTTGGCCACTTAAGCACTCCTCCTCACCGTGCATTAGGACAGTCTCTTCCAGGCGGATGTACAACCTCTTTAGTTGATTGGAACCTATTAATTATTGCCCTGATGGTGGAAATGTGGATTTTCAATGCTTTCACTTTTGTCTTAATGCAACATTCTACAGCTAAACAATTCTGCACATCAGGACTTTATTGTTTACTCCTTGTGATGGATGATTAAGGAAATTTGGCCTTTGTTTTCTTTATATTATAATTGTTTAGAACAGGAAATCATAGTCTCCCTGGTATACAATTATTTTTTTTAATTACCAGGGGTGGCAATAATTGTAACCAACATGGTTACATGTTTTTATTGTTTGAATGGCATTATTTTCCTAAATCTTGAAATATTGTAAACCTAAAATAAATTATAAAAAATAAATAAATAAACCAATGTTTAGTTTCACTTCATGAGGTGAACAAAACCGTTTTCTCACTAGATGAAAAATCTAAATTATTCTATTCTGAACCCTGTTCATAGAAAGTGTCCTTTGGAATGTCATCTTTATACAGTACTATACAGGTGCTGGTCATATAATTGGAATATCCTCAAAAAGTTGATTTATTTCACTTATTCCATTCAACAAGTGAAACTTGAAATATATCAGTCTGTGTGGAATGAGTGTATACATTATACAAGTATTTATTTCTTTTAATTTTGATTATTACAACTGACAACTAATGAAAACCCCAAATTCAGTACCTCAGAAAATGAGAATATTGTTCAGTACTGAAGACACCTGGTGCCACGCTCTAATCAGCTAATTAACTCAAAACACCTGCGAAGGCATTGAAATGGTCTCTTAGTTTAGTTTTGCGGGCTACACAATCATTGGGAACACTGCTGATTTGACAGTTGTCCAAAAAACAACCATTGACACCTTGCAGTACAATATTGTGTACAAGCAATAGGGATAACAGCACCCTGGAGGGAACTGTGAAACAAAACCCATTCAAAAAACACAAAGAGTGGACTGCAGCTGGAGTTCGTGCTTCAAGAACCACTACGCACAGACGTTTGCAAGACATGAGTGGCATTCCTTGTGTCAAGCCACTCTTGAACAACAGACAGCGTCTCGCCTGGGCTAAAAACAAAAAGGACTGGACTGCTGCTGAGTGATCAATTTTGCATTTCCTTTTGGAAAATCAGGGTCCCAGAGTCTGGAGGAAGGGAGGAGAGGCACAGAATCCCCGTTGCTTGAGGTCCAGTGTAAAGTGTCCACAATCAGTGATGGTTTGAGGTGCCATGTCATCGTTTGTCCACTGTGTTTTCTGACGTCCAAGGTCAATGCAGTTGTATACCAGGATGTTTTAGAGCATTTAATGCTTCCTTCTGCTGACCAACTTTATGGAGACACAGATTTAATTTTCCAACAGGCTTTAGCACTTGCACACAGTGCCAAAGCTACCAGTACCTGATTTAAAGACCATGGTATCTCTTAATTATCCAGCAAACTCCCTTGACCCTAGAAAATCTATGGGGTATTGGAAAGAAAATGCAATTTTCCAGACCCAACAATACAGAAGAGCTGAAGGCCACTATCAGAGCAACCTGGGCTCTCATAACACCTGAGCAGTGCCACAGACTGATAGACTCCATGCCACGCCACATTGCTGCAGTAATTCAGCCTCATACTTTTCATCTTCATGCTTTTCAGTTGACCAACATTTCTAAAAATCCGTTCTTTTTATTGGTTTTAAGTAATATTCAAATTTTGGGGTTTTCATTAATTGGCAGTTCAGAATTAAAAGAAATAAAGATTCGAAATATATCAGTCTGTGTGGAATGAATTTATACATTATACAAGTTTCACTTGTTGAATGGAAATAAGCCCCCTTTTTGAAGATATTCTGATTATCTGACCAACACCTGTGTATATTTATTTACCATCACTCTAGTGTTGCCCCCTGTACAGCACAGTTATACTGTATGTTCATATTGAAGTAACTGACATATAAAAACAAATTTTGATATAACTTTTTCTCTCAACCCTGCCCATAGATGGACATCTCAGAGGACAAGGTGTGTATCCCTTACGTCAGAAAGTGATTAATTTTTTTCCCTTAATTTAAGTATAATTGTACTTTTTGTTTTGCCTATTGATACGTAATTATACATTATATCTATCAAAAGCCTGAGGAAGCAGATAGAGAGGAGAAGGTGATGTTCTGTGTTCTTCAACATGTCATTTAATATCTATTCAGTCAATCCAGGTTGTGTCTCAGTACTCCTATTGGTCCAGGAATCAAGAAAAATAAATATCTATTTCACTGAAAGAATGAGAGGTTGTTCATTAACATGACTAAACGCTAAACGTTATGTGACTGGCTGATTGTGGTTGGTGCTTTGGGCCAATAGGATGGTCATATTCAAATGACCCTAAGTTTTTATGTGTAGTTGGGCGAACATTAGGGCAGCAGTATTGTATCTGCAGTACACACAATATTGTACTAGTATTTTCTAGTGTACCAGAATCACTAAACCCATAGCTCCTTTCTCCCCTCACTCCTGCTCATTAGTCTGGTTATTTTATTGGGTTGTGACATTGTTGTTGATATGACTAAAAGTGAAACATCCCTTTACTTTGCTCTTTCTGAAGGTGGCGTTGAGCAGTAAAAAGGTGGGTTGCTTAGCCTGTGTGGTTCTTCAATACATTTGTGTTTTGGGAGCTCATGAACCCAGCACTTATACAGTAGAGGACTCCAGTGTGGTCTTTCTTTATTTTCCCCTTCTTCCTCTGTCAGACCGTGTGGATTTTAAATCTTAGCCCCATCACTGTAAAGTATTTTCACCCCTTCTGAACTGTTATATCATCACACCGGTGTTATAAAGATGGTTTTTATATCATTGGGGGAAGTGTTGAAATATTTGTTGAAACAATGTGATGGTGGAGAACCTCTGAGCTAATCAGAGTTGTTTGTGTGTGTGTCTCATTCTGCAGTTGGACACAGAGGCCAGTGACATCCTGAACGATCTTCAGGTCAAGCTGAACAACGTCTTGGATGAGCTGAGCAGCACCTTTGGAAACACGTCAGTGTTTATACACTAGATACACATATGGATTAATCCCATGAAAATGTACAGAGTACAAAACCCACAACAAAAAATGAAGAAATTATATTGTGCATAAGTCGTCTTTTTTGGGAACATTAGTATTTTTACGTTGTTTTCTGACATTTCTTTCAAGATTATTAAGCACATTTCCACCATTTGTTTAACATTCCTATTTCTATTTAAATCTTTATTAATTCAATATATTCAGAATAAATTAAAGGTAGAACAAAAAATTGGATAATATTTAGTTTACAAAATTGCAATATCATGTTTGCAGTAATGACTTCAAAATTGATTTATTTTGGGATATCCTAATGATAATTGGGAGGAATGTCGGCTTAATGAAAATATTTGCACTGTTATTTGCGTGACTCACGGTGGTGATTTTTATTACTGTAATTGAGTATTTTTATTGTCAAAACATTGATATAAACACTAAAGATTAATGAATAAGCATAATAAATATCAATAAATTCATTATTACAATTCTTATTTTTTCTTATTAGAATTAATAGAATCTGAGAGGAGGCTTATTCAGATAAAAACAAACACAATTAAGAAATCTCAGACAATCGGGCTTTATTTTCGCCACACAAATTTCTCGACAGGTTTCATTAGACTCATCCACTTTTGCAATTAAGTTAAACATATGTAGGACATCATTCTATACTATAGCTTCAGTTGTTTTTTTTAATTAAGGGGGGTTTTACTCTGATTGGCATCATATCTCAAGATCTCTGTGTTGATTAAAGATTAAAATCTCTTACTGTAATAATCTACATTCAACACTTTTGCCCAACCACTCTTACTTTAGTCTAGCATGTTCGTTCTCCTGGCTGAACTCTGATCTTCCTCTGTAGTTTCCAAAGCCGCATTGATGACTGCATGCGTCAGATGGCCAGTCTGCTGTACCAGATCAAGGGTCCCGTGAACGCCAACAACCGCAACCAGGTGGAGGTTGACTCCGATAACATGCTGCGACCACTGATGGATTTCCTGGATGCAAAGTGAGCAAAACTCTCCTCACCTGTGTAGAAAAGTTTTTTTTTTTTTACTGTACCTGAAGCCTGTCCTGATTTCTGTGTGTGTGTGTTTGCGAGCAGTTTGATGCTGTTTGCCTCGGTGTGTGAGAAAACCGTTCTAAAGCGAGTGCTGAAGGAGCTGTGGAGAATTGTGATGAACAGTCTTGAGAAGACCATCATTCTTCCTCAGGGCAATGACACCATTGTAAGAGACCTATATAACTAGATAAATCTTAAATACATTGTAATTATTTTCTACATTATTTGCTCAATTTTTCACTCTTTGTTATGTTGCAGCCATTTGCTAAAATAATTTAAGATTTTTTTTCTCATTAATGTACGCACAGCACCCCATATTGACAGAAAAACACAGAGTTCTTGACATTTTTGCAGATTTATTAAAACAGAAAAACTGAAATATCACATGGTCGTAAGTATTCAGACCCTTTGCTGTGGCACTCATATATTTAACTCAGGTGCTGTCCGTTTCTTCTGATCATCCTTGAGATGGTTCGACACCTTCATTTGAGTCCAGCTGTGTTTGATTATACTGATTGGACTTGATTAGGAAAGACACACACCTGCCTACTCTATATAAGACTTTACAGCTCACAATGCATGTCAGAGCAAATGAGAATAATGAGGACAAAGGAACTGCCTGAAGGGCTCAGAGACAGAATTCTGGCAAGGCACAGATCTGGCCAAGTTACAAAAAAGATTCTGCTGCACTTAATGTTGCACAAAAGTGCAGTGGCCTCCATAATCCTTAAATGGAAGATGTTTGGGACGACCAGAACACTTCCTACAGCTGGCCGCTCTGGCCAAACTAATCTATTGGGGGAGAAGAGCCTTGGTGAGAGAGGTAAAGAAGAACCCAAAGATCACTGTGCCTGAGCTCCAGAGATGCAGTCGGGAGATGGGAGAAAGTTGTAGAAAGTCAACCATCACTGTAGCCCTCCACCAGTCGGGGCTTTATAGCAGAGTGGCCCGATGGAAGCCTATCTTTAGGCAAGACACATGAAAGCCTGCATGGAGTTTGTTAAAAAAACACCTGGAGGACTCGTGAGAAATATGATTCTCTGCTCTGATGAGACTAAGATAAAACTTTTTGGCCTTAATTCTAAGCGGTTAGTGTGGAGAAAACCAGGCACTGCTCATCACCCGTTCCAATACCAACAGTGAAGCATGGTGGTGGCAGCATGATGCTGTGGGGGTGTTTTTCGGCTGCAGGGACAGGATGACTGATTGCAATCGAGGAAAAGATGAATGCGCTCAAGTGCAGGGATATCCTGGACCTGAGTGACCAGGATCTCAGGACCTCAGACTGGACCGAAGTTTACAGCTAAAATAAAGGAGTGGCTCCACAACAACTCCGTGACTGTTCTTGATTGGCCCAGTCTGAGCCCTGACTTAAACCCAATTGAGCATTTCTGGAGAGACCCTTAAAATGGCTGTCCACCAACGTTTACCATCCAACCTGACAAAACGGGAGAGGATCTGCAAGCAGGAATGGCAGAGGATCCCCAAATCCAGGTATGAAAAACGTGTTGCATCTTCCTTAAAATAATTCACATCTGTATTAGATCAAAAGGGAGCTTCTACTAAATACTGAGCAAACGGTCTGAATACTTAGGACCATGTGATATTTCAATTTTTCTTTTTTAATAAATCTGTTAAAATTTCAGCAATTCTGTGCTTTTCTGTCAATATGGGGTGTGTACATTAATGAGGGGGGAAAATGAACTTAAATGAGTTTAGCAAATGGCTGCAATATAACAAAGAGTAAAAAAAAAAAAAAAATTATAATATATATAATATAAACCTTTACCTATAAATTAAAGTTTACATTCTGATAAATGTTGAGGTCCATTTTGAATAAGAATATAGAGGTATGGTTTACAATTCTAGACTAGAGTGTTTTATAATTTATTAGAAACAGCCTTTGGCTAGCTGTTTTGATCATGTGACCTCATTCCCCTTGTGCCACAGTATGACATGTGAGCAGGGTCCAAAATTAACTTTCTGCCTCACCTGTCAGTGGTGGTTGAATTGAGAAAATTTACTGGTCATAAATATTTCTATTGGCTATGAAACCCTAGCTATTATTTTATTGAAGAACAATAATAACAGTGGCATATATAGATATATACACAAATGTTGTGGTTATATTAAATAAACAAATGCATTCGTGGACGTAACAAGACATTCATTCTTGCATTCACACCAGATGCATATAAAGTGTTAAGCCTGAGCAATTTACATGTTAAGTCATTGCAAAGACGCAATTAGACATCCTGCAGCGCAATGCGCGCAAATTGTTCTACTGCACGCATAAGCAAGCGCGGCAGCATGCGCCTTTGCTTGTGTTTTCATACTGGCAGTGTTTGTCGCGTGGAGCTTGTACTGCGGTAAGCTATAGACAAGCATCTTTCTGTCATATTTTCCAGCGTTCTTCTCCGAACACCGTGTACTTTGATTTATGTCACTTCCAGCATACTTTGTTAAGAGACTGTCTATATTATAGTTTACACAATAAACTTGAGCAAAGTTTTTGATATGTGTATATGAAAAAATAGCAGAGCTGGAACAACATGTACAAATATAAAAATGGGTATTTGTTTTATTTATCTGTATCTGACTTTTTAAATTTTATTTTAAATGTAATTTAATTCAGTAATGTTAAGACGTTACTGTTATTTAATTTTGTACAATTTAGTTTTAATTTGAAAACATTGTTAATTTTTAGTTGTTGCTAGATTGCACTGTATACTGTATCTCAGTTGAGAAATAC
>JAUCMU010000002.1:7502638-7521143 GCA_032275025.1 Enteromius treurensis | reverse complement strand
CTGGGCATTTTTTCCCCTTACCTAAGCTACATACCTTCTATGTACATATCAGAGAACAATTAAAAATATTCTCTCAAATCATTCTATGGCACCTTTAACTAGCTCAGTATAAAAAAAAACAGTAGTCTATGGAATATCACATTTTTGATAGCGATGTAATATGTGTGTTGTGTGTGATTTGTGTATAGGCTCAGGAGTTGATAAACCAGTAGGGGAAGTATCCATACAGATCGACCTCTTCACTCATCCAGGAACAGGAGAGCATAAAGTTACAGTTAAAGGTAAGTCTGTTTGCATTTTACCATGTTACGCCTCTGTCTATCTTATCTGTCCCACAGGTGTATTTTCGGAGTGTTGAATAACATTTCTTTGTTTCTAGTTGTCGCTGCTAATGATCTAAGGTGGCAGACATCTGGCATGTTCCGGCCGTTTGTGGAAGTCACCATGATTGGCCCTCATCTCAGCGACAAGAAGCGCAAGTTCACCACCAAATCAAAGAACAACAGCTGGGCGCCCAAATTCAACGAGACCTTCCATTTGTGAGTGCACAATCAAGTACTGAATAACAGTACAATTAACACTTTGGAAAAAGAAAATGTGATCATTATGCAAATAATATTGCCAGAACACCAAAATAAAAGATTTGAAGTCTAAAGAGGTGTAACCGATGACATGGATGGATGAACAGAGATTAATGAATGGGTGGAAGTATGAATGGATAAATGGATAAGCAGATTGATGGATGGAGATAGATGAATGAACGGATCGATGAATTTTTACTGTTGGTGGATGGATGAACAGTTAGGTGGATGGATGGATGGATGGACACCGGTATGTGAATGGTTGAACAAATAGGTTAATTTATAGATAAATAGACAGATGTGTGGTTGGATGGATAAACAGATAGACAAGTGAATGGACAAATGAACCAATGAGTGTATGAATAGATGGATAAACTTAAACAGAATGCAATAATAATTCTCATAAACACTTGTATCAAACACTACAATTATAAATATAGAATTCTAACATTTTTATTTGCTAAAACTGGACATTTAATTGTTTGGTTAAAATTTTATCCTTTTTTTTCTGACACACTTCTATATGTTTTAATGTAAATTGTTTTCAAATGTTTTGTGTATCATCAAGAATTTAACCATGCGTTCATTACTGCATTACTGCTCGCTCTCTCTCTCTCTCTTTCTCTCTCTCTTTGTGCAGTATTCTTGGGAACGAGGATGGGCCGGAGTGTTATGAGCTGCAGGTGTGTGTGAAGGACTACTGCTTCGGCCGTGCGGACCGTGTGGTCGGTATTGCCGTCATACAGCTGCGTGATGTCGCTCCAAGGGCCAGCTGTGCCTGCTGGTGTCCACTGGGCCCACGGATACACATTGATGACACTGGCCTTACCGTCATGCGCATTCTCTCCCAGCGCTCGGGTGATGAAGTCGCTAAAGAGTTTGTTAAACTCAAGTCTGAGACGCGCTTGGCTGAGGAGGGGAGGTGAGGAAGAAGACCATCTCAGACTAATACGTTTTGGACAGATGTCAACACCGTCATCTTTTTGTATCCACACCAAAAACACACTCACACATCCAGCCACTAACAAACTAGCAAAGGCCTAGTTAGGGTAGATACCAGTAGTGAGGGATAGACGTACAGTACATGGTTGCATTGTGCCAAAACTTTGTCCAATTTATTTATTTTTTTAAAACATTTAGTTCAAAGATTATAATTAAATATGGCATTAAATATAATCAAAAGAAGGAATTAATTACATTTAAAAAATAAAATAAGAAATACAACATTATATGTATAATGAATTCTCTTTTTTTTTTTTACATTTGAAATTATTTTCTTGGCTATTATGTTAATTTCCCCCTGAAACTCTCTAATTTGTTAATTGTTTTACAAAAAATCGGATAGATTTATTTATTTTATTTGTTTATTTATTTTTGTTAACTGGTAAATAAAATAAAAAAAATGTTATACAGTAAATATGTATTTAACATGCAAGTACTATGTTTTAAACATTTTTAACAAATAATTAAGTATTTATTTAATTATAATAAATGGTTTTGTTTTGTTTTTTATGTTGAATGCATCCATTTTTGATATTTTTGAGTCTTATAATCATTGCAAAAAGTAAATCCAGATACTGTATTTATATCCCTCGCAAATATGTTTGCAAAAAAATGGTGTCAATCCTGACTTGAGGTCTTTAGATGCAACCAGTAGATGGCACTGTGAGTGTGCTGGGTCATTATTTTGGTAGTGTCTGTTGTAGAATAGAGATTCCACATCCATTAGTGCACTTTTTCTCTGTAAACACCCTTTTTACCATGTGTTCATTGCCTTATTTTGTTGATGCTGTGAATGTGTCAATTTGAAATGTAATGATTATGATTGTTATGAACAATATGGCTCAAGAAGGCAGTGTTTTTGTGTCCTAGGGGCAGATCTTATTCACTTAGTGTTGTGAAGTGACTGTTTGAATGAATTAACCTGAATAAGTAACCCAAATGGACAACTTCAGGAAGGGGGAGGGTTCATAGAGTGATATCAAGTACAATTTACTCCATTTCAGAGTCAGCTCACAGCGTGACACATTTGTCAGCCGAAAGTGTGCCTTTCTTACAGGCTTTGTGACCGCTGAGATGATGGATGACCTGTTTGCACCTCAGCCCACTGATCTTCTGCCTCTTATGATCACCATTCATTTTTAAAAGCAAATGGTACTTCAGCCACAGTTCATGGTTCTCGAGTTCACCTGTTTCACCACTCACAACAAAAGACAATGCAGCATCATCTGACAGTATTGAAAGCTAAAATGCATTTACTGGAGTGTTGTTTAATATTTTTCAATACATTATGTTGTGGAATAAAAGCGCTGAAATATCAGCATCAGCTGGGAAGAGAAAAAATGAGCGTAAACATATCAGATCAAGTTCAAATGTGATCACCGATCAATAAAAGATAATAAGTAGATGTTTTTTTTTTTTTTTGCCTTATTTGTTCTGTCATTTTCCATTTCAATGATTTTAACTTTTTCCTTTTTAAGTAAAAATGTGTCCTTTTTTTCTGTGAAGACGTCTTGTTACTCTATTTTTTCATCCTGAATATCTGATTTATTTTCTTTCCATTTTGAGGAATTTTATACTTTTGTGCTTTGTTTTTCCAGAAACGATTGCAAAAACAAAGAGGAAAAACACAGTAACTCTAGATTTGTCCCCCATTTGTTGCCTGTGCAAAAAGTCTAACCTTGTTAATTCAAATTTCACTGTATAAATATAGTATTTTTCACGAAACACTGCCAATATGTAAATGTATAATGATATTGCCAATCATTATTGTGACTGTTGAACCTGTAATTTATTTCTGTACATTTCTCACTTCTAGCTCTGTGTCACTTTATATACTGTTACCGTTGTTTAGGCCAGCAGTGTTTGAACTGTATTTTAGGAGGGAACTGTCACTCTTTGTAATATACACATTCCTTGTGCCAACCTGTGGAAGTTCTCACTTTATTTCTAAACACTACTGACAATTGATACTAGCATGTATGGGACTTTTACTGACTTTACTCACATTTTTGAAATTATATTAGTATTGTACACAGTCACTGACAAGGAAATATGTGTTATTAATATGTATGTGTGCGCACTCCAACAAATGAATTTATACATAAAGTCTCTTAAACTAATGTTTTAGGCTGGTTTGAAGTTATTTTGTAGAGAAAAAAAAACTTTGTGTGATAATTTTATTTCACTGAAACATTTGTCATAAGCTTTTGCTTTTTGATTTTAAAATGCACAATTTAAACTACAGTGTAATTAACGACACACAGACCTGGATGACTTGACTGACTTGTAACATATAATATGACATATTGCTTTTTTCATTATTTTAGCATTTATCCTCATTTACTTGCATTTCATGGAAAAAGAGCTGCAGAAACAACCTGCTAAACTGTCTTTTGTCATTTCTGTGCCACATTCGTTTTAATCTGGGATGCAACTAGTCTCTCAACACTGTGCTGATTCTCTACCCTGTTTGTTGGCTGTATCTACAAAAGCAATTAAAAAAAACAGCCCTTTCCTGCAGCTGACGAGTGACCTAGTATGCCACACACGTGACCTATTTTGTAGTGTTTTGATAGCCTGTACTAAGAGATCTCTGCAATATCTCAGTTGTTTATCCTACATTACAATTAGAGTGCATAGAAGAACTGTACTGAGCTCGGAACAAGAAAACGTCTTGAGCAATAAAGTGATTCATATCTGTCCAAATTTGAGCTACCCACTTAAAAAGTAGGTCTTTAACCTTTAACATTCAGGAAACTTTTCTATCCTCTATATTTAAAAAAGCGGCTCTTTTAGACTTTTAAAATGTTCCTCACAAAAAGAAAAAAGTTCACTAAAAGATTCTTTGGAGAACCCGAAATGGTTCTTCCATGGCATAGCTCTAAATCCAAGTCCATTTCAGAAACCTGAACAGAGTTTAATAATGCAATTCATGTTTAGATTGGAAGAATTTTACATGATACAAAATTTTAGGCAGTTTCGAGCGACCAGTCCACGTCATTCCCTCATCTAACAGTTTTTACCAGCTTACCTCTTCCAGCCCACCAGAGTCCAAAGATCATCCACTGTTTGCTTTGCGTCGGTCCCTGGACGTGCTATACTGTAAAATCCCTCTATTTCCTTCAAGCTCACGCAATTGTCCAATCACTAACCCCCTTCTTAGGCCACAACTGCAGTTGCTGGCTCCACCCAGCCCTGGAAACCACATCCTGACGTCAGGTTACACCCTTAACTTTCACCTGTTCTCTAAGGAAGGGGCCTCCTTTAATGTTGCATTATGGGAAGTGTAGTAAGGTTCTGGGTGTCCTTTTCCAGGCATGTTTATGGGCTGGTGCTTTATTCTGAAACACTGCTGTTTCTCTAGGGATCCTGGACGGCAGACGTGTGACTCAGGTATGACACCCTACGCTGTTGACCTTTTTGGATTTTATCAATATTTAGTGAACTAAGAAAAGGAGTATATTATACTTCTAAAAAAAATATTTTTGGAAGAGGAAGCTTTTTTGCTCTTGAAGTTGAGTTACTTATTGACATTAGCTAGAGGCACTTGCACCTGTGATGAAATGCTCAGGTAAAAAATTAAAAACACTTAATACAAAGTAAAAAAAGTACAAATCTCGCTGTTAACATATAACATATAGCACTATGTCAGTATAAATAGAGAGAGAGGGGAGTGAAGATTTGTCAAATGTGAAGTGATAAGGCGACGGAGTGTGTTTAAGGGCGTGTGATCTTCCTTGTTGACTCCTGAATACAGATGGCGAGGGGTCGAGTGAAGGGAAGTCAGCCCATGTAGGGCCATTTGCCGCCAACATTAGTTATGGTCATTGAACTTTCCTATTCAATGTGGCACACGAGTCACACTGGTAGATTATTACAGTTACAGTTGTAAGAGCTTTGAGAGAGAGAAAAAAAGTTGAACAGGAACATAATGTTCAAAATTGCGATGGTAAAAACCTGTCAGTTTGTTAACTTACCCTGAAATCACAAATTTCTAGATATCCAACTTTATAATTAGGATACATGTAAAGTTGTTAGTGATTGCGTTCTATGTTTACATGTAAGTAAATAGTATTTATCGCATATTGGGCCTTTCCTATTCTACCAATCCCGTTTTCCATTTGGTTTTTGTTGTTAGTTATGTGAGTTAGAATTAGACAAAGTTATATGTGTTTTATGCTATCTAGTGTATGTATATTGCATTGTTTCATCTTAAACAGAATTACATATGTAACACTGTTTTTCATAATATATTTCTTGCTTGCTAGAAAGGACATTTTTGAACTTCATGTAGCTTCTTTGTATCATTATGCTCGTTATTATGTGTAAAAATATTAAGCAAATAATTTTTATTTTAAGTCTGTTGGTTTATTAATATGTTATAAATTGTACAGCCATAGCAAAATCTTTCATCACTTTTTAGAAATGCCTGAAACATGCATGATATTTTATGTTAATATTCTGCAAATATAGCTTCAAGTTTGAAAGACATCTTATAAAATAAAATACAAATAATAATAATTGTTAATAATATAATAATAATAATAGTAATTGAGCATGTTGATTTTTTAAATAAAAATTTAACACTCTTCAGAGATCTTGCCTTTAAATGGATGTTACATTAAATTTATTTTCACTTTAAATGTTTCTTTTTGAATACTTTGTAGTGACTCCTTTAATGGGCGTTGGCGATATGTTGACTTTTGAGCAATCCCAGTTGTTTAAGATGGGTAATGATAATATTAGATTAGATAAAGAGTAAGATGAAGGTATGTAAGTGTGGTCTAATGTTCAGGGTTATGAGCAGCCATATACAACACTTTTCACTAAAATCTCACATTTTTATTTGGGATTATGACTCATTTCAGATACAAAATATCCTTTTTAGATGCAGTTGTTTTGTATAATTATATATATATTTTTTTTACATGTAGACAAAATCAAATCATCTGTCATCTGACAGCAATTACAATACTTACTTATCCTTATTTAAGATCTCTGAAGTCTCTGTGTTTAATGAACAAAGGGTAATGTCTCTAAAAATGGCTGTGATGTGAATCCGTGGGATCAGGAAGCACGGCTGTATGTGTATGCAGAAGGCCTATATGTGTAAATACATGCGCCTCTCGTATCAATAGCCTGTGCTGATAAGACAAGAGCTGTAAAATACACTGAACTTTCTGTCAGTTTATCATTAACCACAGCTAGACACTAACCGAAAGATATCATAATGCATTATGATCAGACTCAATCCAACCTGCAGTTTGGCTGATTTCAATGCTTTGAACGAGGAAATGTAATTTGTTCCTTTACTTATTTATCTGTAGGACTAATGAACCTACAACAAACTCTAGAACATACTGTTATAGGTCAAACTTTAATATATGGTCTCAAGGGTTTATTTTTATTATATTAAACACTATATATGCCATTCATTAATGACAAATACTTCAAAAAACTCTGTAATATCTAGCTTCCCTGGCTGTGACCTTTATATAAGACATTTTAAACAATGATGGCCGTTACAAATCAAATACATAAGTCATAGATAATTACACAATATAATGGATGCATTTCAACTAGTCCTTATGATTATATACTGTAGCTCTTCTACAGAAAATATTTACAATTATTTATCTTTGATTTTGGTATTTTTCTTCACATTTTTAATTTTGTTTTTAATTAAATAATTACATTTTAATGAATACATTTATTGATTAATTGAATTAAATTGAATGATTGTTATTTTATTTTTGTTTCTTAAAATGTGTTTTTATGGTTGGTTTCTCTTCATCAGCGTGATGATGTGATCAGAGAAACATGGGCTCCCTGCTGTCTGCGTGTGGAATTAACGCAAAGGAAAAAAAAGTAGAAGGTAACATACTGTAACTTACTACACCGAACACAGTTTAAAGCCTGAAAAATGACAGATAGTTTTCTTCTTGTTTAATTATGCTGTGTTTTTGTATTTTATTTTTCTCAGAGGAGAGGCATTTGCGTGCTAATGACAGGGAGTTCAACCTGTCGTTTAACTATGCTGTGAGTAGGAAAATACCTATATGTTTTAAATGCAACAATTTTTTTGGAGCATATTGTGACCATTTTTTTATTTTTTGGGGGGTTATGTGTGTCCTTTCAGAACAATGCCATCAAGACATCCAAATACAACGTGTTCACCTTCCTCCCTCTCAATCTGTTTGAGCAGTTTCAAAGACTTGCCAATGCCTACTTTGTCTTTCTTCTCATCTTACAGGTGTCTTATCTGTTAAATCCATATTAATTAGAATATTAAAATATGTGAAAAAGCATATAAGAAGCCTTACAGAGTAAGAACAGTCCTAACAGGCTGTACCGTGTTTGTGTTTCACAGCTGATTCCTCAAATCTCATCTCTGTCCTGGTTCACAACTGTAGTTCCTCTACTGCTGGTGCTTTCTATAACTCTAGCCAAAGATCTCTCTGATGACATTGTGAGTCCACTTCCTGTCTATGTCCAATACAGACAACAACGTGATTGACTGTCCGTTCATATGATCTCTCTCTTGCTTTTTGTTTCCACGTTCATCTTACAACGCAGACCAGGCACAAGAATGACAAACATGTGAACAACAGAAAAGTAGAAGTGCTCATTAATGGAGAGTAAGTTTCCAACCTCTGTGTATATGATATTACTTTATCTTTTTACCTAATGCATTTTCCAAACAAATTTGGGCTAAATAAAAAGACATGGTTTTAAACAGGTTGAAGAGTGAAAAATGGATGAATGTCCAAGTGGGTGACATTGTCAAGCTGGAAAACAATGAGTTTGTCACAGTAAGTTTATAGTAGGCCTATTGATGTAACACTACAGTATATAACACTTCAAACAAATAATAAAACTGCCTGATAATGTTACCAGAACAGGGAAGAAAAGTTGAAATAAAATTAAATCAAAAAATTAGATGAAAAAGTTTAGGTTAAAAAGGCAACTGATGTATTTATTCATTTATTTTTACATTAAAATACCAAATCTGTAAATATGCAAACCAGTGAGGGACTTTCACAAAAACGGCTTATTGCTGTAGTACAGCAACAAATGCACATGTATCTGTCCCACTGTAATTGTGACATGTATTTATGACAAGTTAATACTTTCCACTGTATCCTCTGGCTTGCTTAGTTGCTTGCCATTATACATTACCATCACTCTATTCTCCTATTTGATAATGTTCAGTGCATATACAATACAATATGTATTGTTAAAAGCGCTATATAAATAAAAGGGATCGATTGATTGACTGATTGAAATATCATGAACTGTCTTTTTACAGTCCTTATTTACTACTATGAGTAATAAACTTAGAAATGAACCTTTATTGTTTCCTGTACTACAGGCAGATTTGTTGTTACTCTCTAGTAGTGAACCTCTCAACCTCATCTATATTGAGACGGCTGAGCTGGACGGGTTAGTATCTAAGCATGTGCATGTAAACATGAACTTGTCCCTCTGTTATCATTGTATACCAGAGTCATCGTCTGTCTCTTTTTCCTTGTCTGTCACAGGGAGACCAACCTGAAGGTGAAACAGGCTCTGACAATCACAGGAGACCTGGGCAATGACATCCAGAAACTAGCAGCATTCAATGGTGAGCGACAGACACACATAATCTGCAAAAAAATCTGTGCGATATCAGGTTGCTAGGGTATTGCTAAGTGGTTTCTAAGGTATTACTAATAGTGAACTGCATAAAAGCATGCCCGCTGTTTAGAACCTTTTATATATAACAATGCATCAATATTGTGTATCTCAGGTGAGGTGCACTGTGAGCCTCCAAACAACCGTCTGGATAAGTTCACAGGAACTCTGACAGTGAGAGGAGAGACACTTGCTCTGGATAATGAGAGGATTTTGCTTAGAGGATGTACCCTCAGAAACACAGAGTGGTGCTTCGGACTGGTGGTGTTTGGAGGTGCATAATCATAATCTAGAAATGGGCATATTAACTCTTTATTCAGGTTTTTTTTTTAATTTAAAGCTTTGTTCAAATCCATTTAGGCCCTGACACAAAACTCATGCAGAACTCTGGCAAATCTATATTCAAGAGAACCAGCATTGATCATCTCATGAATTTCCTGGTGATGTTTGTAAGTAGACATGTGTAATTATATTCCCAAAAATGTTTGTAGTAATAAATGTAATCAAATGTTTAATTTCACATCTTATTTATTTGTTTGTTAGATTTTTGGTTTTCTGGCCTTCATGTGCACCATCTTGTCCATTGGGAATGCCATTTGGGAATACCAAGAAGGGAATTCCTTTATTACTTTCCTTCCCAGGGCTGATGGGGCGAACGCATCTCTCTCAGCATTTCTCACCTTCTGGTCCTATGTCATCATCCTCAACACTGTGGTTCCCATCTCTCTCTATGTCAGGTCAGATGTTGTAATATCTTATATTACATGAAAATGTTCTGGTTATATACATTTACAGTCTATCTTCAATCCATGGCAAATGAAATTCTGTCATTATTTATTCACCATGTCATTCCAAACATGTATAAGAAGGTATTTTGAAGAAATGTTGGTAATGGTAACAAAATGGAAATCAATGGGAACCAAAAATGTTTGTTAACCAACATTCTCAGCATTTGATTTTAAACAATCCAAAATAAAATAGGTTATATACACAATAAGAAAGTGATATTAAATACAACCAAATACAACAAAAATTGTTAAAAATTTCAAGTTCAGTTTAATTCATTTTATTTTTTGCAATACAAATCAATGCAGAGCAGCTTTACAGAAAATTGTATTTTTTTGGTATTTTTATTTTGGTATATTTGGTAATTCTGTGTGTTGTCTGAGGGTTGGCAGAATTAGCATAGCGGCTGATCCATTCAAGCCAACATGATTTCTTCAACCCAAGCTAAAGAATAACACACTCTGCTAGCTGAGATAATTTAGAAAATGTATCTGATCTTGTTGAGATATATAGTTGAGTATCAGAGCAATAGAAACTAATGCCGTATTTTCTAAAAACATTACCATGGGGCAACATTATATTGAAAATAGCAGAGGACCTAGGACAGATCCTTGTGGTACTCCATATGTTACTGGTGATAATTATTACTTAATTAAAAGTTACAATTATTTTGCTAGTTCTATCATTTGTAATAAAAGTAAACAGTATAAAATTTGAATAAATGCTAGTGAATTTTTTGTCATTATTTTTTCCCTTTCAATAGTGTTGAGATCCTTCGTCTGGGGAACAGTTATTTCATTGACTGGGATCGTAAGATGTACCACGTCAAGAGTGACACACCAGCCCAGGCCAGAACGACCACTCTAAATGAAGAGCTGGGTCAGATCAAATATATCTTCTCTGATAAGACTGGAACTTTAACCCAGAACATCATGACCTTTAACAGATGCTCCATCAATGGAAAATCCTATGGTAAGAGCTCAAAGAGTTTTCAACTAAACTAAAGGGTAGAATTTAACTGTTCTTATGTTCCTCAGGTGAGGTTGTGGACTTTGCTGGGCAGAGGGTTGAAGTCACTGAGGTTAGTGGTCAAAACATTTAATATATATATATATATAACTTAAATGATACAGGGAAGCCCAGGGTAGGTGTCACAATGACAGTCACAGTCTTTACGAGAAGTCTAAATCTTTTTCAGTAATTAGTAATTAAAATTTTGATTCTACTCACCCCTGGGGGAAAAAAAAATCTTACTCATTTTTTCTATGTTCTTCCTTATTTACAGAAGACAGAGAAAGTAGATTTTTCCTGGAACTCTCTTGCTGACCCAAAGTTCTATTTCCATGACCACAAGCTGGTGGAAGCGGTAAAGTCAGGCTCTCAAGAGGTCCAGGCTTTCTTCCGTCTGCTGGGACTCTGCCACACTGTCATGCCTGAGGAAAAAACAGAAGGCGAGTGCCATCTAGTGCATGCTCGGCAACACTATTAGTTATTCACAATAGATTGGCAACATATTTATATACAGATTACATATATACAATCAAATCCTTCTGCAGTAATAATATAAAATATTATTGCAATTTAACATAAATGTTTTCTGTTTTAATAAGGTTTAAAATGTAATTTATTACTGTGATGCAAAGCTGAATTTTCAGCATCAATACTCCAGTCATAATCGATTATAACCATTATAATAAAACACAATTTATTAACTACTTCATAAATCAGCCTCATATTTATTTCATATTTATATTTTTGTACATGTATATATTTTTTTATTCACAGGAGAGCTATTTTACCAGGCTCAGTCTCCAGACGAGGGGGCTCTGGTCACTGCAGCAAGGAATTTCGGCTTCGTATTTCGTTCTCGTACCCCAGAGACCATCTCTCTAGTGGAGATGGGAGTGCCCACCACCTACGAGCTACTGGCAGTGCTGGACTTCAACAACGTCCGCAAGAGGATGTCTGTTATTGGTGAGACCATGAGCTGATACCCTTTTCAAATAAGCAGGGAATCATTCAGAAACTCAATGATACAACGTCTTTAAGTAAATGTGTGGTTGTTCAGTTCGTAGTTCAGAGGGCAAGCTGACACTGTATTGTAAGGGAGCCGACACAATTATCTACGAGAGGCTACATCCATCATCCTCCAAACTAATGGAGGTCACCACACAACATCTTAACGTGAGTTACATTTGTGTGTTGCATAAGATTGTGTGAGTGTGTGCAAGTTACTCATGTCTGAATAACACAATCCCAGGAATATGCTGGAGAGGGTCTGAGAACTTTGGCCTTGGCCTATAAAGATTTAGACAAAGATGAGTTTGAGAAGTGGAGAGAACGCCACCATAAGGCCAGCACCGCTCTGGAGGACCGTGAGGCAAAACTGGACACAATTTATGAAGAGATTGAGAAAGATTTACTGGTAAAAGGGCGCTTTATTCTATGTTCCTTCTTTAGTGTAAGTCAATTATCTTATTTCTGAGCTTTCTTTCTTATGCAAAGTTTGTTTTTGTTTGCATTTAGCTCCTTGGTGCTTCTGCAGTTGAGGATAAACTTCAGGATGGCGTGCCCCAGACCATTGAGCAGCTCGCCAAAGCTGACATCAAAATTTGGGTGCTGACTGGAGACAAACAGGGTAAGTTTACTCACTTACTTGCCACAAAATGAGCTTTTAATGGCTTCTAAGCATTCTTTGCTAGTGCTGGTATCGTTGATGTTTTCACCACTGTTCATGCACACCATTGCAATGTTCCACAGAGACAGCTGAGAACATTGGTTATTCTTGTAATATGCTGCGCGAGGAAATGAAAGAGATCTTTATAGTGGCCGCCAACACAGCAGAGGAAGTAAGAGAGGAGCTTGTGTAAGTTTCATCGATCTCTTCTTCTCCAAAACCATTTAAAATGGAACACATTTGAAATTAAGTGATTCATACTTTATGTTCAGGAATGCCAGAAAAAAGATGTCACCAGAATCAGGGGATGAGCCACCCATTGAGAAGAGTAGATTTCTGGGTAAAAAATCTCAGGTGGTGGAAGATGAGAAGGTTGATGGAGAGTACGGACTGGTAATTAATGGCCACAGTCTGGTATGAGAAATCTAACATTGTTTCATAAATCTCCCATCTTATTCAACAATACTTAACAGTTGATTAGAATAAAATGGTTTTAAACCTTGCATCCCCTGATATTCTTTGCCCAGGCATTTGCTCTGGAGAACGACATGCAGTTGGAGCTTTTAAGGACTGCATGTATGTGCCAAACGGTCATCTGTTGCAGGGTCACCCCTCTCCAGAAGGCTCAAGTAGTGGAACTGGTCAAGAAGCACAAGAAAGCTGTGACTTTAGCTATTGGAGATGGAGCCAATGATGTCAGCATGATCAAAAGTGAGTGTTTCTCATAAAGAGAGTTGGCATGAGTAAGATAATATACACTCAAAAATTAAAACAATGAGCCAGTGTCAAACTGGAAACTTTATAATATAAACATTATGGCCTGGTTTCATTGACAGGGCTTAGCCTAAGCCAGGATTAAGCCATAGTTCATTTAAGACATTTAAGTAATTTTTATAAACTTGCCTTTAAAAAAGTATCACTGGTATGTCTTAAGACTTAACAAAGGCACTGGCTGCGTCCGAAATCGCATACTTCTTAAGGTAGGTACTACATTTAAAACCGAACGTACTACCCAACCGTTAAAACAGTACGTTCTATACAGTATGAATGGGGGTAGTATAAATGGAACTCGGACGTACTACATCAGCCATATTAATGTTGTCACGTGTCTTGTATCGTCACAACGACGCGACAATTTAAACTTTCAATAAGTCATCGGTTTATTTTGATTGTGTTAAACAAGTGCAATTTAATCACAATAAACAACGTTTTCTTCCTGAGGTGCTGCTTCTCCACTTTCCGCCATTTTTTTAATATGACGCCTCCTCTCCCGGAGCCTCATGGGATAGAAAAGTGTTCATGGTATGCCTACTATAGAATTCGGCCGGAAGCAGTAGGTCATCCGGGTACTTATCGCCTACTGAATTTCGCATACTACTCGCCTTGCATACTGTTTTTCACATACTATATAGTAGGGAAGTATGCGATTTCGGACGCAGCGCTAGTTTCTGTCTAGTGTTGATTATGTTCAGGTGTGTCTTGTTAATAAAAGTGATTTTCTGTTCTATTTAGATTACGTTCAGTTTAGTTAATGTTGTCTGGTCATTGATGTTGTTACGTTCTGTTCGTGTGGATTCCCTGCTTGTATCTGTCTTCGTGCCATTGGATTATTAAAAGGATTTATATCTCAGGACTTTGTATCAACATTCTTGCTCCGCCACAGGCACACCGTGACATTACCAATAATAATAATAATGCTGGTAACAGCATCCCTAAATGTTAGGGAACACATTTGATATAAACTAAGACTTAACTAAGACTAACTAATACCTACAATGACTTAAATGTAGGTATGGGCATTAATGTGTGCTTTAATAAACAGCTAATATTATATGCATGCCAATAAGCAACTAGGTAATAGTGAGAACTGTTCCTTAAAAATTTCTTTGAAATCAATAATGTATCATTCCTACCTTTCCATATAATAAAATTGAATGAAGGTGTATGCTTGTTTAGAGGAAAAAAAAAACTTTTAAAAGAATTCATGTGATTTGATTACTTTATGATGCTTTTATTCTTAATCTTACCCATTCATACCCTGACTATCATATCTTATTAATACTTCTGCAGTTTCAAACTGCAAGAATTCCAACTTGAAACTTGATGCTGGTCATGTTGCATCATCACAGTGACATAGTGTTGGTGGCCTATCAAGTCAGAAAAAATTTCTTACAGGCTTACACTGCTTCAAGTCAGATTGGTCTGTGCAGCACCGCATGAAGTCTAACTCATCTTAATAAGAAAGTTAACCCAAAAATGAAATGAAGATTTTTTTTTTGTATGTAGTGTAGTGTTGTTTCCATAATGTAGAAGTCAGTTCAGAGGGTAGTTGTTTCTCATATGGACGCCTGTAAAAATAAATGTACATAGCGCCTTTTAAACCAATTTCAAACGTTTACGTGCTTCTCTTTAATGTTAGTAATGTAAATGAAGTAATGTTCTTTTAAATGCTTTCCAGCATTTCAGAAATGAATATGTATGCAAATTACACCAAAGTACAACAGTGTTCGAGCATATTACAAAAGGATTTAAACACTAAATATTGAATTGATTTCTTCCTGTAAACTCAGAGATGTGGATTTGGACTACAATTAAATTACCACATGACCTTGGTGTTTGTCAAAAAACAGTAGGTAATTCGACTGGAGATTTTAAGGGGAGTGATAAGAGATAAACACAGACATTGTGGATTTGGATGGTAATCAAATCACTGACTACCCCCTAATGGTGAAAATCACTTATGTTCCCATGAGAAACAATTACTGTCCAAATAGGGCTAATGACTAGCAACGACTGCTTAGTTACCAGCATTCTTAAAAATATCTTTTGTTTTCAACAGAAGAAAGCAACTTATAAAGGTTTGCAACAACAGGAAGGGGAACAAATCATTTGTGTGTGTGTGCGTGTTTACTTTTTAGTGTTTCTTTCAGGCAGAGATAATTTTTTTGTTTGGCTCCTCCCATAGAGAACCTGCTTTTCAATTGATTTTGAGGTAATGTTTGTGGTTTGGGTAAAACTGAATCAGGTGGATGATGATTTGATGCAGATTAAATGCGGTACAAGAAATTATATTTGCACATTGCACACAGCCTCTCTTAGTACTCAGTCTCTTGGGGCTGCAGTGGTCTGTAATTTGCATTATCTTACCAGTATCTCACAAAATGGGGGATATTTCTGGTGTCATGATGCTGCCAAATTTATTATTAACTGAGGAAGCAACAGGCTGAGAAAAATAATTGCAAATTTCAGCTCTCATTGTCAAGTTACTTTCTGGCACTGAACTACAATTACTGTAGCCACACATCCGTAAACACGCACACACTTATTGCCCTATTGCTTAATTTCCTGGACATTTGCGTCAATGCCTTAATGAAGCCTCCTGGACAAACTAAATGGGCCTCTACACCATGTTAAATCAGATATCTATTGTCACTACTCCAGTGTGCAAATCACTAACAGCTTCTTTGAAACAACAGAGGTCTGTGTTCAGTCAGGGAACTGTGAGAATGGTAAAAAAAGACAAGAAAGTAAACCTGGGATTTTTCTGCAATATTTTAGCAATTCCTATAACTGCACTGGATATATTGTAGGCCTAATGTAGTTTGGGTGTAACATCACTCTGATTTGTGCAGTGTTGTTTTACTTACCAACAATACATTCTCCCATGCCAAAAAGTTTCTGAGTCTTTAATTATATACACAATGCAAAAAGTATTAACCTGCAAATTAAAAGAGATGAATTTGATATTACCTTTTTTTTCTCAGTATTGTTTGTATGTCGCCCATATACTGCCGACTGTACTGTCAAGTTGTCCAGAATGGAATTTTTGGATTATAAAGTTAAGAATAAAATGTTCTGTTCTCACTTCAGTATACTAAACATTTTCTCATCACTTGACAGGTTCTCCATGAAAAATTCTGAAAAGACTGTTTACACAATGCACAGGGATTCTAGAACTCATAAAAGCATGTGAATGTGAGGCACACGATTGTTTGATGGTTACTAAGCACATTCTAACACTGCATTTCACACTGTACAAGATTGTCATTGTAATACAGGGTTAACAAAGCAAGCAGTGGTTACCCTGTACTGGAGCAGTATTTCAAACTATAAGGAAAAGTGGTGCAAACCCTGCTTCTAAATTAAAAGTGGGTTAAAAAGCAGGGTTTAGAACAATGATGGTGAAGTTAAGTTCAGTGTGAAAACCCCTAGAGTAAGAAAGTCACAATTAATTCATCAAATTTTTTGTTGTTTTATGTGAGAAAATATTGTCAGAAAAAAATAACTAAAAGAGTTTTAACTTATTTGCATGCAATATTCAATTATGCAATGAAATCGAATTAAGCGTGTAAAATGATACACCTGTGTTGATCTCAAATCCACCACGGTTGCTTAATTACACAATAAATATCACAGACTTAGAATAGCTCATATTAATCCTACTTTTGTAGACTTTCAAGATGAACCTGTGGAATCTGATGACATCATAAAATCTCTTTTGCAACATAATGAATCCATTGAAATTGAATAAGAAAAACATTGCAAAACCTGGACAACTAAAATGCTGTCCTATCAAAACTGAGAGGGCAATTTAGAAGATAGAGCAGAGAGAGAGAGAGAATCCAGTTGCAAAACTTATTTTCTGAAATGTTAGAAGCTGATCAGAAATCTCTTCAACACTTCAGATAGAGTAGTCAGAATAAAGACACTTGAGCTTGCTGGAAGCCATTTGGAAGAAGAAAAAAAAAAGGATGTTGTTGTCTGATCCTGATGTTGAACTCTTTGAAAGCAAAGTGCTATGTTTGCTCTAGAATAAGTATGGCCCAGTGCCCAGGTAACACAATTGTAACAGAGTGTTTTGGACAATGTTGGAAACACAAGCACCTGGCATTGGGGTGGCGATGCCTGTGATGCTGGCTCCTACACTTCCAAAATAGGTGAATTTTACCCTTTTGCTTTTTCTCTCTTCCTCTAATGGTGTGCAGCGTATGGGAGAAAAGAGTTCAATACATTACTGCATATCCTGTACCATGTGCATGTGATACTGCCAAGCTTTAATCTATATTAAGAAGAGATCTTATCATGAAAACTTATCAGAGTAATGTTTGTTGTGCCTCTTGTCCCATTTACTCTATGTACGTGCTTCTTGAAGGCATTTTTTAAAATACTTTGTTCTTCAAAGCTGTTGGCTTTCCTTATGAGTTCATATTTTAGAGTTAGATAAAACTATCTTTGAAGACAAAATCCACAGTGTGTGTGTGTGTGTGGGGGGTCGCCGCTGCTCTGCCTGCGCGTCTCCTACGGTACGCCGCTGACAGACACGAGGAGTGTGTTGTCTGCCTGGGACCCTCTCACGCGGAGACCGCCCTCGCTGGATCCGACTGCATGCTTTGTGGGTATAATCATGGCTACTCTGCGCCTCGCGCTCCCCCCTCTCGCTGAGACAGCGGGGCCGAGTACAGTGCTCCGATTTGGGTGACGTCACGCCGGTGCAGCCCCTGCGTGCTTCAACGCCTTAAGACAGAGAGCTTCTCCCGCCTTTACCTCTATGTTAGCTCTGCCGGTTTTTGTAGTAATAAATAAGCCCTGAGCCGCTTATTCTCCTCGGCTGACTGAGCAAATTATGAACAGTTAAGCAGTCGCCCGCTTGCCGCTGCTTTTTATCTGTTTTACGTTGAAGAGAAAAAAGGCGCAGTCTAGCGCGTTCTCTCATTGACTCCCTCAAGCTCTCATTCTCTCCCCGCCCAGGCGAGAGCTGCGTATGTGCTGTTGGGATTGAGTATTT
>JAUCMU010000002.1:7476657-7495907 GCA_032275025.1 Enteromius treurensis | reverse complement strand
TTTAGTCAGCCACCAATTGTGCAAGTTCTCCCACTTAAAAAGATGAGAGAGGCCTCATAGGTATTTCATCATAGGTATACTTCAACTATCAGAGGCAACATGAGAAATAAAATCCACATTGTAGGATTTTTAAAGTATTTATTTGCAAATTATGGTGGAAAATAAGTATTTGGTCAATAACAAAATTTCTCTACTCAATACTTATATACCCTTTGTTGGCTATGACAGAGGTCAAACGTTTTCTGTAAGTCTTCACAAGGTTTTCACACACTGTTGTTCGTATTTTGGCCCATTCCTCCATGCAGATCTCCTCTTGCATGTTTTCTTACTTTCAACTCCCTCCAAAGATTTTCTATGAGGTTGAGATCTGGAGACTGGCTAGGCCACTCCAGGACCTTAAAATGCTTTTTATGAAGCTACTCCTTAGTTGAGGCTGTGTGTTTGGAATCATTGTCATTCTGAAAGACCCAGCCATGTTTCATCATCATTGCCCTTGCTGATGGAAGGAGATTTTCACTCAAAATCTCACAATACATGGCCCCATTGATTCTTTCATTTACACCGATAAGTCCTGGTCACTTTGCAGAAAAACAATTCCAAAGCACGATGTTTCCACCCCCATGCTTCACAGTAGGCATGGTGTTCTTTGAATGCAACTCAGCATTCTTTCTCCTCCAAACACGACAAGTTGAGTTTTTACCAAAAATTTTAATTTTGGTTTCATCTGACCGTATGACATTCTCCGAAATCCTCTTCTGGATCATCCAAATGCTCTCTAGAAAACTACAGACAAGCCTGGACATGCAGAGGCATAACAACACACGTCCCCCTCACTTTTAGAAACAGGTGATTCTGTCCCCCGCACTTTTTTTGACCTAGCGCCAATATTTCCGCCCGTAATCTCTGATTTGTTAGTTAGATTTGAGTGAACGAACGTTAAGCCAATCACAGCACGAATCTCTTGGGCGTCTGCCATGAGCTTCAAATCTTGTTGTTCTTGTGAATTTTCATTCGTTCACCCACTTGGCTGTCTGGGGTAAAATGCACCCTAGGAAAAAGCAGAGGACTATTACATCCTTTTTTGAAACACACAATGTGAGTTTGTGTTACAGAATGTTGCGATGACACCAATCACACGTTACCGTGTTATGATTTAATGTCAAAAGACAACAGAACCTGTTCTGTGTACCTCGTCACGTTGCGCAAAATTCAGTGCGTGTTCAATGCTTTGGTGCTGTAAAATGTCTATTGTTCTTCTATTCAGGGTTTACTATACTGTATGAACACCTTTGGATCACATCACCCTACCGTCCCCCCCACTTTTAAATTGGCTGCTATGCCCCTGTGGACATGTACTGGCTTAAGCAGGGGGACACGTCTGGCACTATAGGATTTGAGTCCCTGGCAGAGTGTGTTACTGATGGTAGCCTTTGTTACTTTGGTCTCCAACTGCTCTCTGCAGGTCATTCACTAGGTCCCCTGTGTGGTTCTGGGATTATTGCTCACAGTTCTTGTGATCATTTTGTCCCCACGGGGTGAGACCTTGCGTGGAGCCCCAGATTGAGGGAGATTATCAGTGGTCTTGTATGTCTTCCATTTTCTAATGATTGTTCCCACAGTTGATTTCTTCACACCAAGCTGCTTACCTATTGCGGATTTTGTCTTCCCAGCCTGGTGCATGTCTACAATTTTGTTTCTGGTGTCCTTTGACAGCTCTTTGGTCTTGGCCATAGTGGAATTTGGAGTGTGACTGTTTGAGGTTGTGGACAGGTGTCTTTTATACTGATAAAATTTTCTCTTTTGGAAACCCCATCTGTAAAAACACTTTGTTAAGTCTGTCCTTATTACATAATATTACATAGTTTTGATCTTTCTTACAGAATAAATTTTATAACAGAATAGATTTTTTTTTAGAACAGTTGATTATCCTTATGTTGCCTTCATGTCCATATTAAAATAAACTCATTACAAGACTACAAAACAATGTTGATGGAGAGATGGAATTGATGGAATGGCATTTACTCAGTTTGTCATTGTTTTCTGCTTGAGTGCACTAGATGAGCTGGACGAAAATGTACAGGAGGTTTGACTGACAGGTCGTCTGTCCTACTAAAACACAGAGTACTGCTTGATTTTACAAAGCATTGCATGCTTTACGATACTGTTTATAGTACAGTACCATTTCATCATATTTTAGCTTCCATGTGATAAATTTTCCCATGTACATCATTTAGTATATGCTATCTACAGTTGTTCTTTGTTGATTTAAAACAATGGCATTCAAATATTTCTGGGGCATCTTCTACTTCTACTGATTTAGGTCAGTAGATTAACAGTAAAGCAAGTGAGATTTTTGATATATAATCTGAGTTTGTTGTTTACCATGTGTGTGGTGGAAACAAATTAGGAGCTTTTCCCTAATGTGTTGTTGAATGGAGAGAAACAAAGTCAGCCAGTCAGGCAGAGGGATTTAGCCACCTTTCCTAGCAGTGCCTACAGCAGATGTTTGTGAGATTATCCATATCCACGCGTCATCAAAGGCAAGAGTCTGTCAACTTGTTATTAGAGTGACGGGCAGATGAGGACAACCAAAAGCAGTTGATTGTGGCAGACAAACTTGTCTCTTTCCACTTTTTTAGATTAAATTGAATGGGATAAAAGATACATATTATAACACTGAACAGTTATTTCATGTAACATTTTGGATAAAGAAATAATTTAATCTGAAATTTTGATCCAGTTCACAAAACCAATCTGGCTAAATGATTTGTGATTTCTACATGAATATTTGGAATATAGTGCCTTTTAAATAGGATTTTTGTGTCCTCTTGAGGCTCTGAAAGTCCAATTCAGATTATAACTTTATGGAAAAGAGCAACCAGTCTTCATAACATTTCCCTTTGAGTTTAATGGGGGGAAAAAAAGTCATTTGGTTGAAAGACATAAAGGTGTATTATTCCTGTACACCTTTCTAAAAATAGGCTTTCTACCATCAACTTTTCTATGTCAGAGATCTGCTGATTTTTTAAATATTAGTTTCTCACTATCTCAATTTTCTGTTCCAAGTGTACTTTTTATTATGAGTCAGTGTTCATCAGTCCCCGCCCCCCCTATGCTGCGAGCAGAGGCAAATCTGCCATCCCCTCAAATATGATCCCTCAACAACAAACCACTGAGCATGCTCAGTGGGGTCTGTGATGCTGTTGCTATAGGACTGTGGGGCTCAGAACCACTGTGCTGGGGGAGGAGGGAATGTGTGAGGAACAGATGAGCTGTGAGGAGTGCAGAGCAGAAAGAAGTGTGACTAAAGAGGAACTACAAGACGGACATTTCCTGTTTCCTATCTTTTCATTTTTATTTTCCTGTGTTTAGCCTCTGCTGAGTGGATGTAGAGCATTAGGTTGTGATCATGCAGTGTGTTTGCTCCAGTTACTGTGCAGACAGAATGAGACTGACTATGTGCTGGCTCTGGGATTGATGGAGCTTTACGGCTGGGTGAGTTGATGCAGTTTCCCACAATTACAGCCTGAACACGGGATCGTAATTTATAATAACTAAACATAGAATTTGGGGCTAAAATTTGCATTGAAGCAATTTATTAACTTTATTAAAATAGCAAATAAAATAGCTGTTTGTTTAACTTTTCGCTGCATGTAGTTCGGGAATAAATCGCAAGATGGTTTTTAAAGGTCAGTCAATAATGCGTTTTCATTACAAAATGAGAAGCCTATTTCCTTGTGTAAACATCTTAGATTCAGGTGATATTAAACATATTTAGCTCTGTATAAGAACAACTAAATTAAATAGAGATTCCACACAGAGATACAAAAACAAACATTATTTTTATTTTGTGTCTAAAAAGTTGTATTTTAAGGTTTTGGTTATATTAATATTGTCAATGTAGTTGTCTTATAACCGAAAGGTGGATTTAAGATTGGTAAATTATGGAGTCACGATTTGTATGAAAACACTGTTATAGATAATCCACTGAATGCCTATTTTCTCCTTTAGATTCTGGCCTGAAAGCAATAAACATGCAGACATATGAGGTTACAAGGGGTTCTGCTGAGTTTTGCATTTACTCTGTTTTTGCCACTTAATCAACCAGCCATGCAAGGACTGATGCTTTGAAGTGCTGGTGCTTAGAAAATGAACGTCTCCCCAAAGTCAGGAGAAACTCTGATCATGTGCCACATCAATAGCCAGTCTGTTGGGTGGCACCTATATAACTCTGTACAGACATCTACACAGACACGCACTTTAAATTTAACCCACAGTATATCCCTTCCTGAGAGAGGAGATCTCCCAAGAGAAGCACTTGACTATGGCAGTCTAAGTCATACAAGCAAGTCAAGTTCAACAGAAACAGAGGACAAAAAGGGGACTGAAAATTCTAGAGGATATGAATTGTCCCCAACGCTTTATGCTTTGAACTCTCCATTGACCAGTCCTCGACTAAAAAAAGAGCCATCGCATCGCAAAGGTACTCCCAAATGGCATAACCTCTTCATCCCCGAATCAGAAGTGAATGAGGATGAAGAAGATGAGGACTCAGATGGAGACAACTTGCACAAGTACCATGAGGGGTCATCCCTTCAACTACAAGGAAATGTGACTCAAAGTAATATACATCCCTTTAACCAAATCACAGCAAACAAAGAACAGGAGAGGGAGTTTGATACAGGTTGCAGAGATCGCAGGGATAGCAGAGGAACCCCTGTATTAATGGACTGCGATGAACAGGAGTGGGGTGATGAGGAAGACTTTAGTAAGCATACTCTTGAGAAACCTGATAATAGCTGGGCTCCAACTGAAAATGTTTCCGAATGCATTACTCAAAACCAAACAGACTATATCACTGACTCTTCCTGTAACAGCTCAGATGGAGTACTTGTTAACTTCAGCGCCATCTACCACAAAACCAACAATGCAGTTCCTGCAACTCCACTAAATCTAGATAGTCCTCCCCCTGGATCTGGTATAGTGTTACAGGAGAGTTCAAACCCTTTGCCCAGCTGGTCATCTTACAGCACTGATCCAAACTGCAACATCTACCCATTTAAATCTGATGGCTTCCCATCAATAGAAATGTCTGACCTTACTATGTGTCTGCAGAGTCAGGCACGGTTAGCAGGTTCTACTCAGAATTACTATAAACTGGTGACATGTGACCTATCATACCAGTCTTCACCCAGCCCACCTTGGTCCTCTTTGACCAGTTTTTCTGAGACTCAAAGCCAAGGAAGCTCTCCCCCTTCCGAATATTTCCTATTTGGACATTCAGAGGAAGAGGATAAAAAAAAGCCAAAGTTTGAGGTATTTATACCACTAACATACAGTAAAATACCTACAGGTACACTCTTAAAAATAAAGGCGCGTAAAGAAATAGTTCACTCAAAAATGAAAATTACGGCATATTTTACTTACCAACAAGCCATCCTGTGAATGACTTTCTTCTTTCAGATGAACACAGTTAAATTTTTTTTAAATGTATCCTGGTTCTTCCTCAGTAATGCTCGTGGATAGAGGCCATTATTTTAAGCTCTATAAATTGAATATATCCAAAAATACTGCATTGTAAAACTAACCTATAAGCCTTTGTGGGGGTATGTCCTCTGAAGCAGATTGATGGGCTTTTTCAAATTATAACATAAATAACTGACTTGCGTTTTTCTTAGTGAAAGCGCTGAATTCTGGCTTTTTGTATGACTTCTGACTCAATGTACAACGTATGATGTAATCTTTGAAGAGCCAGGATATATAAAACTCTGTCTGTGTTTGTCTGAAAGAAGGAAGTCATATACACCGGCTTGGGGGTGAGTAAAAAAATGCTGCAAAAAGAACCATTCAGTCAAAGGGTCTTTTATAGTCTGAAGAACCTTCTTTGGCCACAAAGAACCTTATTTTCTTGAACCAGATTTAAGTTTATTTATTTATAACACACAATTAAAAAAACAGCCACAAGACTGACCAAAGCTGTATATAAAAAATCTAACCATAAACACACAAAACAGAAATAATAAAACATATGAATTTAAAAGGCCAATAAGAATAACAGCTAAGCATTTTGAAGAGTAACAATCAAAACCCAAAATATAATGTAATGAAAAACCGAAATTATTAGGCCAGTTCGAACAAGTGTGTTTCTAAATAGGACTTGAAAATTTATGGAACCATTTAGACAAAAAGGTACTTATATGGCATTGTGAAGCTCTTTTATTTTTAAGAGTGTAATGTCAAAAGAGATTTATGTGTAACATATGCTGTCTGTGTATACCCAAATGCATTGGTTTTTATGTATCCAGCTAAATCTGCAATTTTAAGTCATCCCAATACTTTCCTTTTTTTTTCCAGGGGGATGGAAACATTATAGTGAAGAATATTAGACGAGCCGATAAGGACCAATCTAAGGGAACAAAAGAGAGAATGGCACACATAAAAACCCATCAGTCTTTTCCGAGAGAACAAAATAGTTGTAATTACATTAAGACTCCTCAGTCTCAGAGCTGGATTACCAGCCAAAAATGTTCTACCTCATCAAATCTGGGAGCCCTACAAAACAGCTGTCCAAGCCATTTAGACACAAATTTATCTTCACCTCTCTCTAGGCAACATGCCACCTCCTTCGCAGAAATTGCTCAATGTAAGAAGGGAAATGGAGAACAATCCATGAAAAAGTGCATAGAGGATCCATCAGGCTCACACTTCATTCCAAACCTCTATTCTATTCAGAAACAGGATGATTCAGAGATGGCAACAAAGTTCCTGAGTGCTGACAGCACTAGTCAATCCAATCCAGAAGGTAAGAAACTTAAAAGGAAAAAAACAACAACACTATAACATTTCGATTTTAGTACTTGGTTAAGATGGTTTTCCACAACATTTTCTTGTGCCTACAGGTGCATCATCCCCAGAAGTTGTACGATACACAAAAGCACAAAGGCCCACCTTTCTCCCTATCCAGCCCTTTGTGCTTCAGGCACCCTCAGGCAAACAACAGACCAAAGCACTTGGCTCCCTTCTTAATCAATACATTAGCTACAAGTACAGCAAGCCTGGGCCATCCAAAGCTACTTGCAAAAGCAAGGCATATCCACATCATAAGCAACCATCACCTCTCAAAAGCTCCTTTAACATCCACCCAGATGCAGCGACAAGTTCAGACACTTGTTCTACCTGCACATCAAGTCCTATTTTGCCCCATAACCACTCCCAGTGCACCCAGCCCTGCACACTGTTCGGGCTCATTCACCAGGACAAAAATCCACATACGAGTCCTAATATGAGACCAAGAAGCCCTCAAAGCCAAGAGCAAGCAGATGGGAGTCCAAAGGCTTGCTCAAGTCAAACACAGTTAAGCCAAAAACATTCCTGGTGTGGAAAACAAGTTTCTCAGAATCATCCACTCGAGCAGGTTCCCATTGTTCAGACTCCAGTAATCAAAGAGGAGAATACATGTCCTCTGGATGCATCCTTCTTTATACATCAAAACTCCTCTCCTGCCATTACTTCAGTCACCTCCCTGACCTCTATCACCTCCCTCATCTCTCTACCAGGCACTGGATGGAAATCCCTTTGGCCTTTTGAAGGTTCATCACAGGCCTGCACCCATGAAGAACGTAAAACCAATGCTCAACACATCTTTAAGCCAAGGATGTCCCCTTGTAAGTAATGAATCACGTTATGGTTCCCATTTTATTTATTTTAATGTTGTGCATGTTTAAATAATTATGGATCTTATTCACATATTAATTCACAAACACACACACATACAAAACGAAGATGATGAGAACAAGGTTGTAAGAAATTGTTGTGAGTATGTGTTATGAATCTGGTGGTAGTTATGTATTTAACTCAATTTAATGTGTGCTTCCTCAACTCTGCAGGTGTTATGAAGGAACGTCAACATGGTGACTCATTCTCTATGACTGACAGACCCCCTGAAGAGTTCTGCCTCTCCCCAGAAGCCTCTTCAGATCTTCTTTCAATTGATCTTTTGCACAAGAGAAGTGAGATGATGAATTATGAGATTCTGCATCTTTTTTTATGACTAATCACCCACATTTTGCCTACATTTTTACATGACTGTCATTATTATCCATTGCTAATATGTTCAGTTTTGTATAGAAATATGCCTGTGGTTTGTGTGGAGACCTTTGTGAATATGAAAATGTATACCATAAATTTGCAATGGCTTGTACAAAATAGAAATTCAGGAAATACATTAGAAAAGAGAAGTAAAATTCTTTCTCAGTATGCCATTGAAGGCAAAATCCCTTCTGTTACAGAAATATATTGGATCTCAGCAGCATTGCCTCCGCTTCCCTGAAGGGGAAAATGTGACCTACTTTTAACTCACTGCCTTGGATTGGTTAACACACTTGGCGTGTGTGTGTGTGTGTGTGTGTGTGTGTGTGTTTTCTATGTGACCACAAATGTGTATACTACTATATGTTCTGTTTATAGTAGGCTTCTTGGTCCTTTAATTTACAGTTGTTCTTGTCCAAAAGGGTCTTTTGATCACAAGTGACAGAAATTACCTGCAAGTACATCATTTTTAAATAACTTGTATTGTATAAATATTTATGCATGTCCCAAATTCCTTTACAAATCATCAGGTTGAATGTTGAGAAACACTGTTGAGCAATAACATATTCTTTTATGTTTTATGAATTTAAATCAGTACCTTACTCGTATCTCTCCTATTTTTTTCTTTCTCTTTTTTTTTAAGGTATGTTAAAAGCTGTGAGTTTGGCAGTGGATCTCATAATGGCACATTTTAACTCAAGGCAAGATCCAGACAAAAAGGTAGTACAAGGAGTAAACAAAAACAGAAATGTTAAATATTACCCATGGGTCCTAATTAGACTGTCAAAAACATTTTTGTATGTAGTTTAATGCACAGACACAGAGTTCTTTTAGAGAAATAAGACATCTCAATCCAATGTATTAAATTATTTTGTCATTGTGTTTTCAGATCAGACTGGGAAATAGTTTACTGTGCACCACTAGCAGTCACCTTGTCCTTAAACAGCTCTACCCTGCAATCCTGAACATCCTTCAAGATGGTTTAAAAGCCTATAAATTGGACTTGATTATTGGTCAACGGAGCAACAAACTATGGAATGTTGTAGAGGCAACGGCACGAGCAGGTCTGTATGAGCCAATTAGATGAAAAGCAAATGAAAGATCTTCATTATCAGAGTGCCTTCTTGTTTTGATGACTGCCAATATTTTCCTTTTCCCAGGCTCATCTGCCCGACTCTCTGACAGCTTGGTGTCTGTGGTAAAAAAATGTTCCCAGTTATCAAGTCGCATGCGGCTCATGGTCTTCATCATAGATCTGCTAAAGTAGGTCAAATGCTGAATACATCAGCTAAAATTTACACCACAGTACAGTTAGCTAATGAAAATATTGCTTTTTAGCTTGCATGCTTTGGAATTCTGGATCCGTCATTTATACACTTGTGTTGGTGAGTAGTATAATGTTTAGCGGCAACTATAAAGTAATGTATTGTCATTTTTTAATACTTAATTCCTCACCATTTTTTTTTTTTTACTCAACTCTATTCAAGATGTTGTGACAGAACACTATCACCAGTGGGGTTTCTTGGCTCTGGTCCAGGGACCAACATATGGACCACTGTTCCAAGAGCTGCTTCTTTTGCTGCAACCACTCTCCCTGCTGCCATTTGACCTCCATCTTCCATCTGAACCTCACCTTCAAAGTAAGGAAAAGCAAAACCACAGAGCACCCCTGTCTCATCAGCCTCTTGCCCAGTCAGTTCAGATCCTGCAGATGAGCTCGATCCACAAGAACAACAGAAGTCCAACAAGTGACAGTGATGTCTTCAGTCAAAGGGCAACTGATGGATTTTGGCTTAATCAGGCAACCACCTCAGAGTGTAAAACCCAAAAGAAAGAGGATGTAGCAACTGTAACGGAAAACAGTGAGATGCCACAATGTTCAACAAGTCATCTGGAGGAAAAACACTTAGGTGAGCTCCATTGGGCCAGGCTCTTTGGCTCTAAGGTTGGAACACAGTTTGACCCGCAGGAGGCTCAAAAAGACATGAGTGGACCTCTAAGAAGGTTAGTAACTGTGATTATTTAAAAGTTTTGATAAAGTCACTTTGTCAACTTTGGTTGTCTTTATGTGAGAACATTTATCTTCCTCCAGGCGTCCTTCAGAATGGCTGAAGCTAAGTGCATCCAAAGTGGATCTGCTCGCACAATCAGTGTGGACAGGGAAATGGCCAGAGACTTAACTGAGTGGAAACCATGACAGAGATACACCAAACAAAGATGAAATGCTATTTTAAAGAGTACAAAAGGAGTCTGATTTTAGCTAGACAGCATAGAAGCACAATTAATCCAAAATTATCCTTATAGTCAATCGATGCATCCTGTACAATCCAATGAAAGTGCACCATATCTGTTTCTGGACAGAATATTGCCTTAGTGATTTACCAATCAGGACAATTTGTATTATACTTTGGACCTTAAAAAGTAACAAATATTCACTAACAACCATGATGATATTAAGTATTTATATTAAAATGTATAACACAGTTATAGTACCGTGCAGAGTATATAACAAGGATGGATAATATCTGCCAGCAATCAAGCACAAAACTGGATCTCCCAAAAAGTATTTTCCAACAAAAACTTGCACTTTATCTCTGTCTCAGGTCACTACTGTATATGTCATTGTAAATCTAGTCACATAATTTATGCTGCTTTTAAACTATGTGGCATTATAAAAAAAAACGTAATAGTTTTGATAACCATTTCCATGCATGACACAGTAGCATTAATTACTATGCATGAAAAATAATAGGTCTCCTTTTTAGCATTCTGTGAATTACAGTACAACTGCTGGTTTTACTGCATTCTTGCACGTTGAAATCTATAAAATAGCTAATTTATATGATGAAGTTGCATGCTGAGTACTTATATATTTCCTGTTTCAACAGAAGGACTAGTTCAGTAGTGATATTTGTTGATGATTTTCGTGACCCCTGATGTTAGTGACATACAGTAAAGACTGACAAGAGGTAATTGAAAAGAATGGTTTGATTATGAGTGAGTTTTAAAGTAAGTGTTTTTTATATTTCTTAACCCAATTATAGCTGTGCCTGATTTGAACCTTGTGATAATAAAGATTTGTTGAGTCATTAATGTTCATCTGTGAGCTGTCTGTATGTGTGTGCTGGAAGAAAGTTACAAAAACCATGGCTTTTGAAAAAATAAATTTTCCAAGTCCTTTAAAATCAATTCATAAAATACATGATGCTTATTGGATGACCAAAATGACTTTTTTGTTCTAAGATGGGTTATATGTGATAACTATTTTCACTTGCACTGTTGGTCTTCAGTCCAGTCTGTTTTCCCCTGTGTTCCCCTGTGTACCAACGTGATCCAAAGCATCATGGGTGAGTTGCCCAAATGTATGGCCATATTGAAATCTGTACCCTGTTGACATAATTATATTGATTCATGACTATAAATGATAGCATGCTTTCTTCAAAGGAACGTAATTACCATTTTTACACACCTGGTACATGCCCCATATAGGAGGGTAGGATCCCTGTTTTAGAGGAGTATATTGTCGGCATAAGAGGCAAGCTGGTGGCATCCTTCTTTTGCAAGTTAAAGGAGGTCCGACATGCTTTCTTTTCATTGCCAAACTGGATCAGTGCCTTGTTGGTGATGATGGGATATCCAGCACCAAAGAGAAACCGGGCTTTGGGGACGTAGCCAGTAAAACCTGTCAAAATGACAAATTGGTGCAAAATTCAGAGCTACTGTATGAGCACTCTGTAATTTGCTTCCTGCCCAACTCTGGCTAACCTGAGATGAAGTACTTATGTGGGCTGCTTTCCTCCATGCGGTATGGGGAGCCTTGTGGTTTCCAGGGATGTGGGGCCTTGTAGGGGGCAGGATCTTTAGATATGGCTGTAAGAGGACTGTTCGATCTTTTAGGCTACAACAAAGGACAATTATAAGATTATTCTTTTGAACAAGAGGTATATCTTCTGATCAAGAAGTTTAAAAAGTAGCTGATGATTATAGGTCCAAATAACAGGATCTGTGAATCAGGGGATTTTCACAGCTTGTTTCAACACAATGGAGTGATAATTGCCTGAAATCATGTGGTGCCCTGATTGGAGAGCTTGTTTAGTAACAGCCTTTCTTTTCATTTACTGGGCATGTGACACTCGACCTGCTTTGATACTGGATATTTAGCATGTATAATTAAACAGGGTGACCCTACACAGGGGAGCTGTGAAAGAGAAGCAATCCGACTGTGACAGCTTACTTTGAAGTCTAGGACGCTGTTGTTGACTGTAAAAGACAGGTCAGCGGAAGCTGCAAGCAGTCTCTTTTCTCGTTTCTGGCTGAACTCTGATATTGCATCTCGACAGGTTTCTGCATATGTCTTGCAGAAGTAATTTTGACGCAATGGAACAAAACCTTGGAGCACAAGATAAAGATACGATAATGCATGTTTACAGTTACTGTATGCAAACTAGACACCACAAACCACCAAAAACTGTTACCTGTGTATCCCGGAATCATTTTCTCCAAGTTCCTTCTGCCTTCATGTCTGCTTCTCCAGATTTCACTGTGGGGTTCTGAATCCTTCTCTGTTGATGGGAAACGCCCGGTATGGAGCATGAGCCTCTGTGAGTGAGTTACCTCCGGGGAAGATAGGAGCTTTGCTGTTAACTGACCATAAGTCTGGCCCATATGATACTTCAGCTGAGGACAGTAGCCTGCATACCTAAGCAGAACCATCAGCAGTCTTTTTGAATAATTATTACATCTATAATTATAATCTATAGATCCATATTATTCAAGTGTAAGGTGATACTTTATAAAAGGTAATCCATAGGATTGATTGATGAACCAATGTCTTCTGAAGCAGGACAAAAAATGTTTTTAAGAAAAAAAAACTAATACTTAGAAGATTTTTAAACCACAAACTATCACTTCTGGCAGTTTTACGTTTCAACACCAGCACTTTGTAGAGTCTGATGTATGTGCTCAAATGATTAAGTGATCAAGTCATGCAAGAAGTGACAGTGACGCATTGCTTCACAATTAGAAGATGTAGAGACATCGGACATGCAGATAAAATCAAACTGAAAATTAGGTGCTGGGTGTCCGGCCTGAGGAGAACTGACCCCAACTAAGCCTGGTTCCTCCCAAGGTTTTTTTTCTCCATTCTCTCATGGATGGGGTTTTGCTTCCTTGCTGCTGTCGCCTCTGGCTTGCTTAGTTGGGGGTGCCTAATTTCTAGTGATTATCGTTGTTTTAATTACAGAGACCGTCTCTGCATTTGATAAATAAATAGTTCAATCTCACCATTATAGATTACCATCACTCTATTCTCTGTAGCTTTGCTACAACCTGTATTGTTAAAAGCACTATATAAATAAAAGTGATGTATTGATTGATAGAGCTACATGAAGCATCAGCTTTACAAGGTCCTATACACTTCCATTATTTGGATCGCATAGAGATCATTTTCTAAATATCTTTATTTGTTATTAATCTGAAAGCATAAAGTCATGCAAATTTGGGACAGCTTGAAGGTAAATAAATAAGAGAAGTGTCCCACGCATTTATATAATGTATTATACATTTTATTACTAAACCAATACATTAAACATGCATTTGGGAAAAAAGGCTAAATGAATTCTTAAGATTGAAATACCTTGGGGACTTAAAGTTGAAGTAGGTGAAGAATAAAAAGTCTCCCCTCATAATAAAAAAGTTTGGCAGGTAACCTTAGACAGGTAACGTTACTGTATAAACCTGGCAGTAAGTTACTGTAAGTTACTATGAGAGCAGGCAACATACACGCTTCATTTGGCTTAGCCTAGTTTTAAGTTACAAATAGAAAGGATTTTTGTAAGCCGTATTTCACCAGAAACCCAGGCATATAAACTACATTTCAACTAAAGTTGTTATTCAAAATAAAGAAATTGGCAACGTTACTTTTCCAAACTCATTAAAATACGAACCAAATCTAATTTATGAAACAAAACTACAAATAAATAATTGTATTAATAACACAGTAAGAAATAACTGAGAACTCACCCTGGGATGTACTGTGGGTCTGGTGTCACCAGCACTTTGCTAAATTTTGGTGGAAACTGCTCCATATTTTCAAACCTGCAGCAGTTTTGGATGTTGTTTTACGGTTGCTAGGAGAGCAGCGTCCACGTGCTATTATTAAAGAACGCGGCTAACGACGTGACGTCTTCTAATGTAGAAGAACTCATAAAGTGAGCAAACGGCCACCTAAATTAAATAAAACAACTAATTTATCAACGAAGATAAAAAAATGAATTTATTTTGTACCCATAGTCCATTGAATCTTTTGAAAATAAACACTATCAGCGGTCAGGTAAGTCAGTATTGGTCGGTGTCAGTCAGGTTTAAATCTGCATGTGTTCGCTGCATTTGGCTGGGACTTGACCTAAAGATAATGTTACATGACAAGTCAGTTAGTTGTGATGTTGCAGCCTCTTGTGGGTAGTAGGAGAAATGCACCCATGTGATAACCTCAACAACAACAACAACAACAACAACAACAACAAAGCAACAGGTTAATTATTATCTGTACATAAAATAATTTAAATGACACAAGAGGACAACCCCTAGCCTATTGGAGACATTAGGATTTATCCCATAATTAAACATATGCAACCCATACCTACAGTAATGTTCCAGTACACTACAATGTTTTTTTTTTTCAAAACACAAAAGATTTCTGAAGAATCTTCACATTCTTTTCTACAGCACACCATTTTTTTCTATACACAGTAGGCTACACACATAAACTAGTGCAACAAGATTGCTCACTCAGTGAGATGAATCATTTTCAGCATGTGAATGTTTGGATAGGCCTACACTCATTTTCCTCAATCCAAATGAATTCATTCTGACAGTAGATTCCAAAACACTTTTTAAAATATTTTAGACCATTATTTACCTGAATTGCATTCAAATGTTAGTGTACATGTGAATCCCAAGGGAAAAACTGCTCAGTTTCGGGGGAAAAGTCCATTAAAAAAAGGCGGTTTTACCATAAATTGTTAGAAACATCTCATAATTTTCTTATAATGACAAATAACATCAACTGTTCATCACCAATCTGACTACTTATAAGACCTGACTAAACATCGATATTCTTTTTTTTATTTTAAGGATTATTAAAGATCTACACTTTATACTTTTAATAAAAAAAATAAAAAAAAGAAGTAAATTTAACATAGGCTAGTGATGCAATCCTTCAATCATAGCAGAAGCGTACCATTACGTTAAAAAAGCATTGTAAATTATGGAACCAGCTGTGGTCACAATTGCTGGAGGCCTGGGGAGGTCACAAGGGAGGACCCCACACAAGAAATGCATTGACTTTGCTGTGACCAGTGTCTTCTGGGCTCATAAACACGTGAGAACATAACTTTAGTTTAGATATAACTTAATTATATGCAATAATAGTATCATAATGCAATAATCTAATAAACTTAATGACACAAATTATTGTTGTTATACCATAAATCTAATCACACTGCTGAACTTAAATACTGCATTTTCATAGGATTGCACTTTGCGTGTATTATTGTTTACAGTTTGCATTTTGCTCAATGATGCATATTTTAATTTTTCCTACACAGAAAGGCATGCTGATGTTATCGGTAGACTGGAATGTCTTTTACTCTGCCTTGCTCACACCAGCAGATCCTGCATAGCTGTGAACTGAATTTCCCAAGCTTGAGTTGGTTCAGTTGGCAACCAATATTGATGGTTGTCAAGTGAACAACACTAACATTAAGCTGTTACAAATGGATCTTTTTATTTAATTGCTCTCATGCATGCTTACGGATTTTTAAAAGGTCCTTCATGTTATGATGGATCAAGGGCGTAAAAATGTCTTAAACAGTAATGTTATGGAGCCCACACAGTTTTAAGAATGGAACCATTATTGTTTTTTAATGAATGAATTACATGCATTACCTAAAAGACCATGTTTTTAAATTCAAAATAATATAATCGATCTAAGTAATATCTGACAAAAACTCAAGTATAGTTTCCATTACTTCAACTACTTAACGTTTCTGTTTAAAACATTTAATAACTCTTAAATATTTAAACATCTTACCTTTCCCTCAGTTTCACTGAAATTTATGTCTTTGATTTGGCAATTTGATCATATTATTGGAGCTTTTATCTTTTCAGTGCATTAAAGACCATATTTTGTCTCCAGATACATACCAACTGTTTCTGTTACTTTGTTTAAGGGCTTTGTGAAAGTTTGATATCCCTCACAACATGTCTTGACAGGTCTGCCAAGAACATGAGCTTAGGATTTTAGGAATGGCACCGGAAATGGAGCAGTTGTCAGAATGTGATTGAGAAGCACGGGAGTAGGAATGTGGGCGGCCCCTGAAAGGTGTTTTTAGTTCAACCTGACAAATCTACCTGCAAGTTTCAAGTCAGTTGTGAGGAAATCAAGGGACTGCGAAGAGTTCCATGTGTTCATTTAATACCGGACAAGATAAATTCATTATATAGGAATGAACCTATATAGGAATTTTGGGAATCTCCTGGAGAATTGGGTGACTGAAGGCTGCCAGAATTTATACCTACAGACTGGACCTGGTGTGGATGAGTTAGATTCCATTTCTAGGTACTCCGTCCCACTATCCAATGTAAAATCAGAATCAGAGGATTCGGGATTTGAGACGGTTAGTACAACCAGTCCCTATCATTCTCACCAGTGTAGTGCATTGACATCTGAAGAATCACAACCAGTTTTTGGTGCTTCAGTGGATGAGTTTCAACCTTCCTCACCGTCTCCTTCTATTTGCTCCTCCTCATCCTCAAGTGTTGATCTCAGCTCTGTGGCTCCAAAAGCAAGATATCTTGAGGTGGAGCAAGCCTTGAGAAGGACAGATTCACCCTCATGGAGAAGACAGCCACATCAGATGGAAAGTGGGATCGCTGGGCCACAATATCGTTCTAACACAGCCTCTTTTCCAACCAGCTTTCACTCAAACAGCTCCAGACCACAACATCGATTTGCTCGTCCAAGAAGAACTCATTCACAACCTCCAGATCCCAAGAAAGCAGCGCTATACAGAAAACACCTAAAATTACATGAGCATGGCCAACCACTACACGGCCAGCTGGAGGTAAGCAGTCAACATCTACTGTTCTGAACTTCCTCAAAAAGGTGTTTGTTTTGAACAACTCACAGAATCACAGAGACTTTTAGCTTATGGTGTTCCTTGAAATGTTGTATGTTTTATTTGTATGATTTGTACTATTTTTTAAAAATAAAATAACATGAGTTAATATAAATGATACATTTCTTATTTTGTTTGTTTCTTTCATGTTTTCTTATTGTACAGTTTCTTTAAAATATACTTTAATAAATATACTTAAACTTTATTTTATATATTTATATATATCACACATTTTTCATAGAAACAGCTTTGATATATCAGGGAACAATAGTGTATATTATAGTATCTATTTATTTGCCATAAAATAATAGACTTTTATGATTCATGTAATCATGCTGTTCCATCAGTGAACACATGCTTTGCTGCCTCATTGTGCACTGCCTTGGATGCGCTTGACACGTACATGACAAACAGTATAGTGCACATTTTTCATTGCGTACCTGGTACACTTTTGTCATATGCATTACAGACTTCAAAAAATGAAATTTTAAAATGAAAATTCATACATTTTTATATGATAACATGATTTTTTTCATCAAATTACATTTTTAACAAATTACATAGTAATCACACTAGTACATGATGGTCAAGGTCAAAGGAACAGTGTGCTAAATGCACTTTGAACTGCATCATGTCTTCATCAAGAAGTCAAGAAATGGAAAGCAGTCAAGTTGCATAACCTTTATGACTAGCTCAGGTACATAATGAGCAGGTTACCCCTTACATATTTAAATTTAACACGCTCTTGATTCTTTCTTAAACACACACAACGCTCATGCACAGTCTAGACATCCTTATAATGGACTCTGGACTGGATCTGTGTCGTGAGATGCTAAACAATTGCTCTAAGACTGAACCGGTCGGTTCAGGTGAGAGGGGAATGACTGGAATGGTGCCAGCAGGCTGAGAGGAATGTGTGGGTGTTAAGAAATGAATGCCAACGATGATAAAGATCTCTGCTGGACTTGTCTGAACATTATCACTTCGGCGGGAACAGGGGGAAAGAATACTTTATAGGACTGTAACCAAAAAAAAGTATCAAAAGAGTAAAGTATCAAATATAATTTTCTGTGAAAGTGTTCATAGTCTTATTGTTGCAGTTTTTGAAATAGAGGGAATTAGTCTTGAGGGGCTTGTTGATTTTAAATGTGTGTATACTGTATATTATTATATATTTTTGTTTAAATTGTATTTTGATTGTAACAAGGGCTGGAACTCCGGCATGTGTAGAAAATCCAAAAATCCAAGAGGGCAATCCAAAGTAACAACTGAAACAGACAAAACAAGGCAAGGCTATGGCAAAGGCAATGGAAGAAAAAAGGATAAATACAAGAAACGCTTGGTAGCGTCTGCTTACTGCTAAACAATACTTCATGACTTCCTGTTTGACAGACTCCCGTTAAAGTAGTTGTCAAACAGGAAGTCACCAGCAAGGAAGCATAGGAAGTTGCGACAGTTCATGCAGTGGTAAGAGCTCCCTCTGCTGACTTGGCATTACAGATCCCCCTCCTGACGCCCAAACAAAAAACAAAACCGTCTAGGAGGGTGGTGGGGCAGTGACAGACAGTGACAGTATGGGGGACCTGGGCCATGGAGCAGTGACCAGGGAGTACAGAGCCATGTTGGGGCAGGCAAGGCAGGGAGCCATGGTGGTACAGGAAGAGAAGGGCGGCATGGTGGGGCTCCTTGGCCGTGTGTTCATGGACGGTCTCCGTGACCGTAACCTGACAGACAGAGAGTTTGTGGAAGGCCTCCGTGGGCATTACAGGGCAGACAGTTCCTGGGTGAGCGTCACTACCTCTGGAGGTTCTACGGCCAAGGCCAATACCTCTGGAGGTTCAGCAGTAGACACCACCACTTCGGAAGCACAGGAGCAGACTCGTAGATCATTGAGGCCTTTGGAGTACAATGTGCAGCCCAAACACTCCAAATGGTGACCGCCATTAAAAGAAGTGCAGCAGAGGGTGGCAGGATCTCTATGAT
>JAUCMU010000002.1:7446322-7469831 GCA_032275025.1 Enteromius treurensis | reverse complement strand
AAAGGCTGGGTGTGGAAGGAAAAAGGACGGGCTATTTATAGTGGGTAGAAGGGATTTGATTGGGCAGGTGTAATGAGGAGATTGATTAGGGGATGCGGCAACATTTTCTAAAGTTGTCCAGCAATATTGATCAAGAAGTTGCCCAGTGTATCATCAGCCTTAGTCTACCGGATGTTAACAGAACAGCCTAATCCCATACTGCACATTTTAATATAGCAAGTGAAAGTTTAGACCAAACAAACAGTTTGACTTTTATATTCTTTATTGGTCTTTATTATACCCCGGAAGGGGGGGGTAGACTTCCCTTGGCATTCCCATGTAAAGAGATGTCAATGACGAACACATCCAAACAAGAGATCGAGGGGTATAGGGAAATCAGTTCATACATAAAATACATTTACTCTGATATTTCATTTTTCTGTCTTTGCACACAAGTGTCCTTTTCACTTTAAGTCCACATAGCATCCTGTGCTATTAAATAAACAGATTCACCTGTGACCTTTCGAAGAAGGAGAATGTGTGTGACTCAAGATTTTTCAGATGGTGGAATAGCTTTTAGGGATGAGTTGTGCCGGTCATCCGCCCTCTCTGTTCTACATGATGCCACAGGAAGAAAGAGGGTTGGCAATGTGGCAAGTACAAGCTGACTGACAGTACTGGCGCACCGTCTGATAGCAGCTGCGGTCCCCATCGCTGCCCCACTGCACGGTCCCCGCTGGGTCGGGTGGCAGACGGCTGAGGATGCTGGTGTTGATGGCCAGCGCGGCTAGCCCGTAGTCGGTGAAGAGTACTGTCTCGCGGCGGCAAGTGGGGCAGGAGATGAACTTGTACTTGGGACAGGACTCGTATAAGATCTGCAGGCACTCCTCACACACAGAGTGCAAACAGGACAGGATGCGTGGGCGCTTGCCGGCAAAGTTGTAGGTGTGTCCACAGGTGGGGCAGTCCAGCGGTTCACACGGCATAACTGGACCTGAGGAGGTGGAGGACGAGGAGGAAGAGGTGGAGGAAGAGCGGAGCACGTACTGGTTGACGATGACATCGTCCATCTTGTAGTGGAACTGGTGGTAGCAGATGTCGGATGTGCTGGTCTTGCGCTGGGCGAGATAGCTAGCTTCCCGACGGAGGATGGGAGCAGGGGAAGACACCAGGGGTCTGGGTGCGACCACAATGTTGCCGTTGACCTCCATGGACAGGTCGCCACATGCCTGGTTGACGATCACCTCCCCGTCGCCTCCTCCATCCCAGGCCACGCGGGGAGGGGGGGCATAGCGAGGCTGGGTCACTGGGACCGGACACTCTCGAGGGAACTTCTCCGACTGGATGATCTTGACGGTGTCCATGGGGATGGTCACAGGTTGGCGCCGCAGGCAGGACATTCACTCCTGGGCTCGTTGTTCTTGGCTAGAGGAACTGGGTGTAGCAAATGGTCCTGTGGGGAACGTCTTCAGTGCACTGGGGGAGGACACTCAGCCATTGCAGGGTACGTGAGGACGGATGGGTTTGTCCATTGCTGTCTCAAAGTCCCTCCTTGGTCACGGGCTGGGTCACCCTGAGTCTTTATGTGGCACAGATGGACAAAGACTTCCAGCCAGTGCACGGTATAAATAGCCCTGAAGGACAATAGACAATATGTTTTGCTTCAGAATTCACAAAAAGTTGCAGTTTGTGGTTCAAGTGGTAAAAAAGTCTTGAGGCAACAACTTGCACCCTGTTCACTGATTTTGCACCACTAAAAGTTGTAAATTCGATGTAACATGATATTTAATTATATTATTACTTACAAATAAATGGCTGACTACCAGAAGATATATCAGAAGATATGTTGGCAAATGTTTCAGTTGTTAAACTGTTACAGCACATTTATTCTCACATAAATACAGTAAGGACTTAAAGACAGAGTACCTTAGGATTTTACTAAGAAATACTGTTGTTAGCCAAATGTCTGCAGACTTTCTCATAGGTTGCTTAATGAGTTTCAGAAGGGAACTGATGCAACCAATGTCACGACCTTCTTCCTGTTTCAGGTCCTCGTTGTGGTATGACCCTGCCCTGTTCTTGCTTCTCCTTGTAATTGGCTGTGCTCACACCTCCCTGACATTTGTTCTGATAAGCTTTTCAGGGAGGTACTCATGTGGCATTGGAAAAATCTGGAAGGTGTTCTCCCAGTCCTTAAAAGAGCGGAATTCCTCAAGGGGTCTTCGTTGAGCTTGACAGATAGTGCGTCCACTCTTTGGTTACGTGACAGGTCTGTGAGTGTCTCAGGAGTCTTGCCAGACCTTCCTTGCTTCCAGCACTTTTCCCAAAGTGGTGCAGATATGCAGACTCATAGGTAGTGTTGGTTCTGTTCCTGGAGGGGAAAAAATAAAACTGTTCAGGTGATGCTAATGCAAGGACACAGCTCAGCCTTTTCCAGGCCATTTGCCTGCACCTCTGGGAACAGTGTCTAAAAAGTGTCCCGTCATCTAGATCTAAAAACACAGCAATGGGAAAAATCTGCTGAGGAAATTTTAAGAGCTGATTCTGTGCAAAAGACTGTTATCTGCGCAACATGTCCATTCACAGCAGAAATCTGGAACCCTGCAGCATCTTTTCCAGTCTAAAAAACTCTTTTGCTCTATCTGCCAGCTGCCATCTGCGGCCCTGTGGGGCATGGGCACTGTGGACGAAGAGGCTGAGGACCTGACCACAGAACAATCTGTCCTTCTGCTATGAACCTATATACATGTATTACAACACAACACAGCAGAAGCTGACAACTCTAAAATGGCTGCCAGTGCTTTTTTAAAGTCAGTTGTAAATTGCTGCTTGCAACCCATTTAATTTAAACTTTAACATATTTCATAAAGTAAAATGTAGGACTTCATTTATTTAGCAGATATTTTGGGGAAGGTAAAACATGGGTGTGGCCTACCCAAATAAACATTATGAGAGAAACACTGTTTACCTTTAAAATAATATAGCCAACCAATATACAGTAGTATGCGTGCTTGCTTTTTATGATTGTTGTTCATATGACTTGTTTATGTCTGTGGTTTTATATTAAGTGAGCCCTTGCTATATTTATATTGAAGATATTTAGCAGACATTTTTATCCAGATTTAGACCGCATGAGTAGTTTTGTCATATGTATGGGAATAGTGGCAACTGCTAAAAGGAAGTTGTTTGGCATGACGCATAACCTCATGACACTGTATTCACATTATACAACTGCATGGTTGTACATCTTACTGTTTTTAGGGATTTTTGGTAAGATGGACATGTGAAATGGTGTGACAGTTTTGTTATCTGAGATACAAAAAAAGTTGTGGTTAGGTGTGGTTTGTGAATACGTGTGAGTTTCATTAACAGTGATGAGCACACTGACATATTGTAGCTGTAAGAGTTCTCTGCAAGCTGTGCAAGATGTGATGATAGAGAATGTACTAGAGAGAGAAAAATGAGAGGGAGGGAGAGAGAAGCAGAGAAAGAGGAAGCTGACCTATATGCAGCAGAAAGAGAACATGCATCCTTTTACTCCACATCCACTGTGATCTTATGTGATAAAATAGAATGCTTCCATTATAATTAACAAAGCTGCTTACGCTGCAGGCGCATGACAACACTTTAATGATTATCACAGGAGTTTTGTCGCATCACAGTGCTCTGCTCGCTTGCACAGTCGAAGAGGAATGGTACATTCATGGCATGTTAGAATTACCATAATTACCACATTCTGATTAGTAAAAAACAGTCTTTGGACTTGAAATTACACATTGGAAATTCGGAAATTAATGAAAGCCTGTAGTGAGATTATATAAAACCTAACAGTATTGACATCAACACAGACACGCTTATAATCTGTGTATTGTAATTTATTTTTTGTTGAACATAAAAAAAGAATGTGAAGAATCTTCATAAAGCTCTTTTTCAAGACTGTAACCACTGCTGTCAAGTAACAACAAACAGTAATAAAAAATATATAGAGTATGCATTATTTTTTGCATTATTGAATATAACATGTAATATTCATATAACATATAACATGTAACATATAACATGTCTGGGACAACATGACAACATTACATGAGTAATGACTTAATTACAGTTTATACTGCTATATATTTAAAATTTGTAATATAGGTCTTGTTATCACTTCCTGCATAAACAAGAGGCCATCTATTTTCATGCTAATCATGAGTATCAAATGTAACAGTGAGGGACTAAAGTAAATATCAAAGATGACGACTAAATTTCCAAACACTGGAAATTCTTCAGTTGATGTTCAGTTGACGGAGCATTCATCTGTAAAATTGGTCAAATTAAGACAGCAGCTTAATAGCTGAGTGGAGAGTGAAGCATTTCAGTCTGACAGAAGAGATTTGCAGAAAATGCAGGTGCATGTAAGTTTGCATGTCACTGCCATAATAAAAAAAATAATAATAATAGAAATAATTGTGTGTGAACTTTAAGGGTTAGTTCCCCCGAAAATGAAAGTTCTGTCATTAATTACTCATCCTCATGTTGTTCCAAACCCGTACGATCTTCGTTCATCTTCGGAACACAAATGAAGCAACACATGACACAACTGAAATTATCCCAGCTCCAGAAACGTAGTAAATATGATGGTAAAACAGTCCATGTGACATCAGTGGCTCAACTTCAGTTTTGCGATTCTAGGAGAATACTTTTTTTGTGCAAAGAAAACAAAAATAACATAATTTCCTCAACTATTCATCTTCCGCCATTTTAGATTATATCACAACATATATGTGTGGTTTCCCCTAAGCGCAAACAACCCAGATTATGTTCATGCTCATGCTTTCCCCCGAATGTAAACAATGCGCAAAATGGCGGAAGGAGTAAGTCAAGGGGAGAAGAATGGTTGAGCAAATTATGTAATTTGTTTTCTTTGTGTAAAATCAGTATTCTCAAAGCATCGCAAAACTACAGTTGAGCCACTGATGCCACATGGACTGTTTTACCAATGTGTTTCATTTCATCAAAATATCTTAATTTGTGTTCCGAAGATGAAAGTCTTACGGGTTTGGAACGGTGAGTAGTTAATGACATAATTTTCATTTTGGGGTGAACTAACCCTTTAACTGTAATAGAGTTGGGGTACTCGGACTCGCACTCGGACTCGAGTCCTGTCTTGAGTACAGTTTTTAAAGGACTCGGACTTGTGTCGAAGATTTTTATTGGTAAAAAAATAAAATAAAATAAAAAGGTTTTCTTCATTACATTTAATTTCTATAGACTTTTCTAGTTGTAAAGATTAAAACTAGGTTAAGATACTGACAAATGGTAGTCGAGCTCGACTCGGACTCGACCTTTTGGGACTCTGACTTGAGTCCGACTATACCCAACTATTGTTGTCATATGGATCCATGTTAGCATTATGAGGTAGAGAACTTAAAGAGACAGTATATTTTAAATGTATTTTGTATAAATAATTTACATAAATTCACTTAAATTAAAATGACTTTTTATGCCCATGCAATGGTTGACGAAACATTTTTGAATGTTCTTTAGAAGTAAAAAAATCCTACATTTTGGATAGACATTACTGAGTATTTTTGGGTGAACTATCAATTAAAAAAACAACAACAACATTCAGAGCAGAATCTTTGATTAGTAATCATGCCCTGAGTGCAAATATGTGTCTTTCCTGTTCCTGTTTTCATGGTTGTTAGAAAGTTGTTGTTAAAAGGACATTGCTGGCGTTGCAGACATATCTGGGAACATATACTCTCTATTAACCTAAAGTCGAGGAAAAAGTAATATACTACAGGATTTAAACTCTGCCATGATTCACACATGCCGTGAATGCACCGTAAGCTAGATTGTCTATTTATGGTGTTTCTCCACTATCTGTGTTCTTCTTTCCTACTCCCCCATCCATCTATTTCTGAAGATTCACACTGTTCCCCACCCACAGCCATGAACCTCCACTCACACACCCACCCACCCACACTCTGGAACATGCGCAGACACAAAAACATGTTTTGAAACAGCTCCTTGACATTGTTGTGACCTATCAGACCTAACAACTAGTCATGATTACCTCTGTTTATTCTGTTTCCTAGTTCACTCATTGGTTTAGAATGATTTGATTAGAATGCGAACACAGGATGTGGCACCAAACCGTCCTCCATTTTCTGGAGGTCACAGAAGCACTGATCAGCCAGTAACTGTCAGTCACATTCATTTGAGTTGCCACGGCACCGGAGAGCTGTGAGGCAGAGCCAAAAATAACCACACGCTCTTACTAGCTCACACACATATACACACACAAAGGTGCGAATAAACTTTCTGACATCAGCACAGTCAGCTGGTGCATGGGCGTTGGAAACCATGAGATGAGTGAAAAGATTCTCTAGTCGAGCCTTCAGACATTTCTGTTTAGAGACAGTGAGATATACGGAGATAAAAATATATTGTTTTTAAATGAAGTCTCTCGTGCTCATCAAGGCTGTATTTATTTAAACAAACAAAAAAAAAGTAATATTTGAAATAGTATTGCAATTTTTATATTGATTTCCTATTTTTAATATACTTTAAAATATGATGTATTTCTTTGATGCAGTGTTCATTTTTCATAAGCCATTACTCCAATCTTCAATGTCACAGGATCCTTACGAAATCATTCTAAAATGCTCATTTATTAAGAGGGTTGTGCTGCTTATTTTTTTTCTTCGATTTATTGCTGAATTAAAAACAAACAAACAAAAAAATGTATTATCTAGTCAAAAGAAAACATGTGAAAACATTTCTATTCCGAATCTGCACTGTTCTTTTTAACTTTTTATCACAGGTACCCAAAAATATTAAGCAGCAGAAATGTTTCAATCATTGATTATAATTTGGCATATTAGAATAAGTTCTGAAGGATAATGTGGCACTGAAGAATGGAGTAATGATAGCGAAAATGTAGCTTTGATCAGGTGTAAATACTGATCAAAAAATCAGTTTATTAAAGAAGAAAACTGATATTTTAAATTACAGTAATATTTCACAAAATTGCACTGTTGTTCTGTATTTTTAAATAATAAAAAAATAAATGCAGCCTTGATGAGCATAATAGGCTGTATATTTTTTCTATTTTCACTTTCTATTTTATTAAATTGCATTAAACATTGCATACATTATTGCATCACACACATTAACATTTGCATTAAAAAAATAACTTCATTGTGACGAGAGTCTAGTGCTCTCCAGTGTGCTTATGTTCTTTAATGCTGTGAACTGATAATATTTTTTTTGTTTGTCAGGGGCAACTGCCTCTCAATGTACACAGGATTTCATATTTGATAAGACACGCTTCTATGTTATGTAAGAGGCTCATGAGAGAGATTGGACAGCAGATAACATATTAAAGCAGGCCAACTGCTCTGTACGGCACTCATGCACTTAATGAAATCGTGTGTTCCACCCTGTCAGCACAAAACATGATGAAGAGTGGCAGAGAGGATGAGGTACAAACAGCAAATAACTGACATGAGCTGGATCCAGAAGCATGGTAGGCCAATGGTTTCTATGAACTCTGTGGTGTCTATCCAAAAATGAAAATTTGCCCAAAATGTACTCATCCTCAGGCCATCCAAGATCATTAGAATTACTGTACCAAAACAGATTTGGGGAAATGTAACATTGCTCACCAATGGATCATCTGCAATGAATCGGTGGCATCAGAATGAGAGTCCAAATAGCTGATAAAAACATCACAATAATCCACAAATAATCCACTCCAGTCCATCAATTAACATCTAATGAAATCAATAACTGCATGTTTGTAAAAGTATTAAAAAAATAAATAAAATAATTATTAAGGTTTAAATCAATGCTTCTGGATAAAATGTGAGTTATCTATCCACGTTTTTTCTACAGTGAAAAAGTTGTCTTGTCTGAATAAGGAAATAAATGCACATATCAAGCACCATTTACAACTGAAAACAGTCCAAAATTATTTTTGTGACAGGATAACAGGGGATGGACTTTATTTATCATGATTGTGATGTTTTTTTGACAACTGTTTGGAATCTTATTCTGACAGCACCCATTCCCTTCAGAGTATCCATTAAAGAATGAAGAAACAAACTCCTGTACATCTTGGATGGACTGAGGGGCAGTCAGTTTTAGCTTTTTAAACTATTTTAGGAGAACTAAACAGGGATAAATATTAAGTATATGTAAGTAGAGAGTTAATATGTAGAGTTACATTTCGAGATGCTTTTAGAAGCTTTCCAGTAGCTCAAATAGTAGAGCATATGGTGCTAGCAACACCTTGGCAGCACCATGGGTTTGATTCCCAGGGAAAGTAAGAGCTGATATGTTAAAATGTTAAAAACTGTAACCTACATGCAATGTAAGTTGCTTTGGGTAAATGTGTCAAATTTAGATAAATAATTGACCAATCGAATAACACATCATAGCCTCACACAAAAAAGCAATGTAGCCATGACAGGAATATGTTTTCATAAGGCAGGCTCAGTTACTAAATGCATTGAGTCAAGAACATTCTTAAGTTCTTTCAGAACCTTATCACATTGTCGAGACATTACATTCCAGTAGATTCTGGCACTACTGTGCATGTAAAATGCATGCATATAACTGTCACTTTCCGTGTTGTTCCAAGGTTATAATATTTCTTCTTCTGTTCTAGTTTAAAACGCAGTGACAACGATAAATAGGTAATCTGTATAGTCATATTTTACATTCTAACAAATTGCTCTGTTTGCATGAGTTTGGGCATGGGTCTTCATGATTGGGTGACCAATGGGGAGTGTTTGAGAAACCTGTTCAAAAAGTAATTTTAAAATTCTGTTTGTCAACTCTACGGTTGTAAATGAAATTCCTTTGGGCTGCTGCATAGCATTAAAAAGCATTGAGTTCTGATATCATTTTTTCTCACTAATATATATTTTGAAAGAAGTAAAAAAAAAATCACTTTAAATTGTCAATAATTATCCATCTGAACAGAATGTGATATTAAAAAACGGAAAGCATGTAAACAGATGGATGCACAGTCATCAAAATATCTAGAACACTGGAACATTCCTGTCCTCATATCCCACTCACTCCCACAAATACACACACACACAACACGCACAACAAAATCCAAAATACACACAGGTACCACCCAGCACATTCCACAACACATCTCTCCCCACTGCCTGTCTCTGTCTCTCTCTGGATGCATTCCACCTGTGCAGTGAGACAGTCAGCAAGAGGGCAGCAGGTCCTGTGCCAGCGATGCTATCAGCTGTTGACCTCTGTCTGACAAAGCCTGTCCTGAGCCCTGCCCTTATGACTGCTGGTAGTCTCAAACATGGGTGTCTCATTCGTGTTTGTACATAAAGTGTATGCGCTGTAATAACCCATTTATTTATGCATCTTTATCAGTAAACTAAATAGTTTTCAATTTATACAGATAATGTATACATTTGTTAAAATTTTTAAAAATTTGAATACATTTTTAAATGTTTATGTATACAATAAATATTATCCACATAATGTACATGCAGTTGACCCACTTAAAGCAAATTTTACTATACACAAATACACCAATAATTTAACTGTTGTTTATATTGTTGCAAAATATAAACAATATTATCACCCCGCTCTAATCTGCTATTTTATTGTGAGGCCTAAAAATATTATAATTTATTATAAACATAAACATTATGATATTTTTCTAAATCTGCTTTGAAATGTGCATTATAAAAAGTGCTGGTAAAAAAATTAAAATAAAATTATAAGGAAGTAATTTGCACTCTTATTATCAACAAACCTGAAATATGTATTTTGTATATAGTAGTTTAATAATTGAAATAGAATTTTAATGGAATTGTTATCAGTAATTTGATTTAAATAAAGTTGATATTAAATGACAAATCCTTTTTCTTACTGTTTTTTTTTTTTTTTTTACTTTATGACCTGTCTTGAGTTAAAAAACATCATGCATCTCTCTGGTGGCATATGTTTAATTTCTCCAATAATTTCATCCTCATAAACCTGCACTCTTTTCTTGAGATCTTCTTCCAGCCAATCAACAACTGAATGATCAGATCAGATGTCTCCACCCTAAATTTGACTATAATCATGCATGCTTCATAATGCAGAAGAAAATATCTAGTACTAAAACTAAAGTGTTTCAATAAAACAGTATTTTATGGAAATTTGCGGTATTGTGTATTAATGCATTTATTGTACAACTGCACAATATGCAAACAACTTAGTTTGAAATAGTTAAATGCTCTTGGTTTCCAAATCAACCAATGGCAGTGCACAAACCCCCAGTGTGCTAAACTGATAGTTGAATGAAACTTAATCTAACATGTGTAGTGTACAGTATTAATCTTAAAAATGTTTCACTGGTCATAACTTATTTTATTTATTTTTTTATTTTTAAAGAAACATAATCATGATTGAAAATGCTTACATGGTTTTCAAAGGATTTCTGAGACCTTTTGACACTTTATATCAGTGAGGTTTATTTTTGCTTGTTATCTTAGAATTAAGATTACAGGCTATGATGATATGATTCTATGAATATGTGATTATGTTCTGCATGTGTTCTGTATTGTATGGGGACACCTGATTTCTAGTGATTATTGCCATCTTGACTACAGACACGTCTCTGCATTTCATAAATAAAGAGTTGAAGCACGTCATTATACATTACCATCACTCTGTTCTTCTACTTGAGAATGTTCAGTGCTTTGCTACAATCTGTATTGTCAAAAGCGCTATATAAATAAAAGTGACTTGACTTGACTATTTGTTTGGTTTGGTTTGTAATCTCTCAATGAATCCTGTCTGATCTTGTGTTTCTTTTAAACAATTAAAGGTAAATGAAACAGTAATGTTAAAAGCACTTCATTTAAAAACAGGCTCAATTCTGTGTAAAAAATCATGTTGCAAAAATCAGTTCAAGATGGAGCAGATGAAGGCATGAGATGGTTCTGGAAGATGAAAATATGGATGGATATCTGACACTGTGTGATAAATGTCATTGAGATTTTGCATCTTTGTGTTAGAAATGGCTGTTGTGTGTGTGCTGTGCTGCTGTAAAGAACGCAGGTCATGCTAGTTTTAGTGAGGAGGAAGCAGTGTTTAATAATTCAGTGGCTGTCATTCAGAGCACGCGTCAGCCATTTTACCCACAGTTCATTCACTGAGGGACGGTTTGTTCTCTTAGCCTCTTTTGACATACAGTAGATCACCTAGTCCTTTTTATAAAGATATGTCATAAACATATGCCTGAAACTAGCCAAGATTTGCATTAGCAGAATGACAGAAAACAAGCTATTTGAATCTTAATATTTACAAAACAACTTATTTTACCTCTACAACATGGATTTTTAAGACAACTATGCAAAATAATCAATGATCTTAAAAAGCTCTTGTCAAAAAGAAATGCTAATCTCTGCTATTTTTTATTAAAAAGTAATTCTAGGATTTTTATTATATTTTAGAAGCAATCTTCCCCGTTGAAAAAAAAAACAGCATTTGCTGGTTGGGTATGTTTGGAAGCTGGGGTGCTGGTTTGAGGTGGTTTAAGCTGGTCCTTTGCTGTTTCATGCTGTTATGTCTGTTCTTGTAAGACCAGCAAAGGACCATCTTAAACCAGCTCAAACCAGTATCCCAGCTTCAAAACATACCTAACCCACATATGCTGTTTTTCGTTGTTGTTGTCAATAGGATGAAAATAGGATTGGATAGACTGGAACTGTTTCTTGGGGAATAAATTGGAAAATACAATTTTCCTTATATCACTGACATTTCCTACAGCAATTTCAACTTCTATCCAAATTCGAATTAAGTGCCAGTGGAATTTCTATCTATAAAATGGAAACTTTCTGCTCGAATATTGTAATACTGATGAATAATTTGTAAAATAGGAACACCAGTTTTTAAAAGAATGCAAGATAAATTTCTATCAGAATTTTCTTCTCTCTAATATAAAGAAAAATAGTATCCTCAGAATTCCAATAAATCCAGTAAGTTGTAAAACTAATAATATCCAAATAAATACACTGGAATTCTGCAGAATGAGTTGTTAATTAGGAACACTAGATCAACAACAAGTACCAATAACATTTATCTTTACAAAGTCATTATTTTGGGCTGATGTTTGCATGACCTCAGGTGCGTAGACTCCTTTGAGATATTGACGGACTGTATCGATTGCTGAATCTCCATTGTGACAGGAGGCTGAATCTACAGTACAGGAAGCAAGCAGGGACTTCTTGGTGTTTGGTTGAGGTTTTCGGTACTTATTAGTATTCTGGGAGTGTGTGCATCTGTGTTAGCAGTTTTTAGTGCAGTGTCGTGGGAGGGGTGCGCCAGCAGTGGCGGTTATGCAACCAGAGAAGCATACGCAGCACACTGACTGCAGCGCCTGTGCATGCAACACACACATGCTCACAAGCACAGGTCCTTCTCTGTCTTCTCTGACCACACATGTGGGTTAGTATGTGTCGGTGTGTAGTAGTGCCATGTGATCAGATGCCCACTCAGATAATGTGAGTCATTGATGGAATCTGTGTTTGTGTGCACATGCAATCATGAATTGCAACCTGGCCGATTCCACAACATGGTCAACACGGCCACAAAAGAACTAAAGTGCAAGTCCTCCGTGTGGATGTGGGACCCAGAAATGCAGATATATAACCCATATGCATATATATATATGTATATATATATATATATATATATATATATTATAACATTGTTATAAATGTGTTATATTATAATATTAAAATGTTATATTAATGTATTATTAATCATATATTTAAATTAATAAAAAATATTAAATTGACAGAATTGTTAGTTAGATTAGATAAAAGATTTTTCTTTATTTGATTAAGGGAAAACATTCTCATTTTGCATTAACATTTTATATATTAACATTTAGAATAGAATTAATTTAAATACAAGAACATTTGACAAGAACAAGAAGCATATGCAAAAAGATAAACTCATATGAGCATAATGACCATAAAACACAACATAAAACACCTTACCTGCGTTTAGTTGTCTGTATTGCGTATTTAGTGGCAAGGATTTGGAAGAGTGGTGGTTGTTAATTCATAAGATCTTGTTGTCTTTCTCACATGGGGACACAAAGTTCCTGTGATTCTGCTGATGTCTCAGACTACCTCGTCCCTCTGAGCGCTGGCCATCACAGCAGATGCTCCTGTTGCATGCGAGAGGATGGAGAAAAGACTATCCTTCCTGTCTCCGAGAAGGATGGATGGAAGGGTGGAGGATGGAAAAGATGGAGGACGAGATGTCAGATGCGTCACCGAGCACCGTTCTGTTCTTCTTCTTGTCCACGACGGGCTCTTTTGGTCCAGTGTTGTTTTTGGTCACTCACTCACACACTCATTCATTCAACCAAGTCAGTTGCGTAAGAGGATTCTTGGATCTCTGCATCCGCTTTACACTCTCTGTCTGTCCTCTTCTTACTGTGACTTCTCACTTGTATGCTATTTCCCTGCAATATCTTTCAATAAGGCCATTTGTCTTTCCCTGTCTTCCCCTCTCTCTCTGTCCAAGAGCAAACACTCATACACACCCGCACACACACTCTCTGACTCACAAATGCATGTTCTGCCTCTGTTTCTGTGAGTATCTCGACTCTTCCTCCTCTCAGCCTCTCTCTCTCTCTCTCTGCTGCAGTGCCTCTGCAGGCTGGATCACGTTTTCAGTAGGAAAAAAAATCTAGCCAATCAGAGACCCCAACTCATCCCCCCTCCTATTGCAAGCGCTCTTTCTCTCAGTCCATCCATCTCTTTGTTTTACTCTGACTCTCTGCCTCAAACAAGCGTACACACATGTGTTTTGTGTGGTTTGTCTTCGTATTCATTCTGGATCATTCTCACGCTTTGAGCCCACAGCCCATGGAGATATTATAAACAACCAGGTGACACGTTGAAAGATGGAGTACAAACACATACAATACAAATTATGATGCTGGAAGGATAACAATTAGCTTGTGATGTTTTACTAAAAAGGTGTGCAAAGCAGGTGTAAGATGTTCAAGGATATAGTTGGCCTACGGTGGTGCATTATTTATCTGTGTGGAACAGGGACAGCATGCAGGATGCTGGGATGTGGGGATAGTGTTATATAACAGACTGAGATTTTCATCAGTTTTAGCTTTACACATATTCTTGTGTTGTACACATAATCCACACTGCTGAGAGGGAAATTGCGTATTTATGGGCAGATGCCAAGTAAACAAGAATGTACATTCTATGACATATGCAAAACATGCCTTATTTATGTCATAAGCCGTTGCTAGGGGGTTGTTAGGATGTTCTAGACCAGAATATTCCCACCCTGAAGTGACTTTTTGGTCTCTAGAAAGTACTTGGAAATTGGAAAACTGAACTGTAATTTCTAGTAATTATAGTCATATTCTCTGCATTTAAAAAAATAAATAGTTTAATCTTGTAATTTTACATTACCATCACTCAATTCTACTATTTGATAATGCTCAGTGCTTTGCTACAATCTCTATTGTTAATAGCACTATATAAATAAAAGTGATTAAAAAAAATGGATTGACAGGTCATTTTTTGTACGCTCTTTTTAGCATTTTTTAAATACTGTCCTTAAAAAAAACAGGTTTGAGGTGTTATTCATATCTGATGAGTTCTACACTGAAGTGTGTAGGTTAAGCACACGTTTTATGGAATAAAAACATGTACAAGCTGTTTCTGGCAGTTGTGTTTAGCAGCTCAAGCAAGCATTGCTCCCCCTGCAGTACTGTATGTCACATACATGTACTCATGCAGTCTAGTGTCTCTGTAGGCCATTCAACAAACACCATTCACAACTCATTTCATATTCAGCAAGTATGAGTGACTTTTTGTGACATGAGATTGGTAGACGACTTTATTTACGATCCAAGTATTAACAGCAACTATTAACACAAAAGCCAGTTTTCATTTGTCAGCTTGAGGAAAAATTTGTTTAACCGCAATAAAAAAACCCACAAACATCCTCAAGTTGTTGTTTATTCGGGTGGCGCATTATTATTTGTATATGTAAAATAAAAATTCATGCTTATAAACGAAGACATAGTTGTATATATTCATATATTTTACCATTTTAATTTTGTATATGAAAATCACCTACAAAATGAATTATTCTTTTTTTTTCTCTTCTTCTGGGAAATTCAAAGTTGAATCACACTAATAGATCACTCATTGTATCTTGAGTTGCTGAAGGAAACCAGTGGTCCTGGACTTTGATTTCAGATCTTCATGCTAAATTAAATATTAACTTTCCTCCTGCGTGCTTTTCTTTGAAAGGCTTGCGTGCATTTTGTTAATCTAAGATTGTTTATCATTTTTTTACAGTGTCGGTTATGATGCGTTTGCACATTTATTTTAATAAACACATAAATGCTAAAATTCGTTCATTTTTATTTTGATAAAGACAGAAAACATTAAATTAATATATTACAGAGTACAAGATATATACCATGGCAAAAATATGAATGCTATTAAATAATAACATCTTTGTTTGTCCTAGACAATGTATATATATATAATTTTTTTTTTTTTACTTACAAGGAAATCATAACTTATAAAATAGTAAGACCAAAATATAAAATGGTTTAATATATATAATGTATATAATGTTTTAGGATTTTTGTAGATGAAAGGCATCTAAAAATAGCACAGAAAAAGGCTTTGCATTGATTTGATCATAATGCATCAAAAGACTTTACAGGAAATAAATAGCAATGCGGTTCCCGCTGTAATAAGGTAAAGTTATAAAGGAAGAACGTGCAGTAAACCTTGTCGAATGTACAGTAGGCATATGATAAATTAGATACTGTAGCAGCTAAGAAAGATTTGACATGACTACAAAAAAAACAAAAAAACAAGGAAATGATTATTAGGGTTGGTCTTGGGTTGAAAATTAAAGTCAAAAATATGTGTAATTCTACTTCCTGCCATCAAATCAAAAACAGTAGGCAGCTGTAAGAAAGTTTTTGTTGAGGATATTATAAGGAAGTATGGAGTTTTTCAAGAGGAACTTTTGTAACCTCTTACAATAAAATGAATTACACTTAGCTTGTTGTTACAGAGTACAGCTCTAATATCCTTAACAGAGTTAGTTGATATTGATGTGATCTTTACCCAAAGAATCCATGGAAGAAGACACAGACGGTGAGGAGGATAATAGCATTAGCGTTGACCACGTTTCTCCACAGAGGTTTCTCAGAGGTGTCCGTGAGCTTCATATTCAACTCTGCTTCCTGTTCTTTAGTCAGTTTAGGTGCATCACCTTGATCAAAACCGCAGAACCAGTTGTAGGCCTTCTTCCAACAACTTGGATCCTTGCGCACCTCTGTGAGGTTGAGAGACAAATGGAAACAGATGTTAAGCATTTTTAACAAAACACTCCAACTCGTCACATTTTGATGCTTGGTCAAGACCCTTTTGCGTAGTTTTTTGAAGCTCAAGGTACCCCTTTTTAGTCACTTTTCGAGGTGAAGGGTCCTCCGTGGTTTTAAATAGAAAAATTTTTGTGTCAATATGCCGACATGATTTTTTTATTTTATTTTATCATCATAATTAAAAGATATACTGTATGGGGTAAAAACAATGGCATTTTTCCATGTATGTGGGGGTGTGATTTTGCAATGTAAACAGTCAAAACTGTTAACCCTAACCCTAAATGTTTTATTTAAATCATATTATTTACACATTCATGAGCATGTAATCCCACCCCTGCCCCTAAACCTACCATCTGTCAATAAAACACAAGATATAGCAGCAAGATACAACTACTGCCATAATTTTCCAAGTCTTTTGAAGCAAAACGATTGATTTGTGAGAGGAATAGCCGCAGTCGCTGTCTCCGTCTTCTTATACTTCCTGTGCAGTGTGTGCGTGATTTTAAAAAATGCCACACAAGAATCCGTACGTCAACGTTGGTTGTAAAACGCCACTGGCTCTTGTGTGTCTTGTGATTTGATTGATTGCATCATGCTTTTGTGAAATCCTATTGGCTCTTGTGTATCTCGTGACCAATTGCGTCATGCTACGGGACGGGAGTATGTTTCTGAATGAGATGTGAGCGCGTTAATGGGGCAGGATCATTTTTTGTGATTTGATTGAAACCTTGTGTTTTACTCTCTTCTTTAAATAAAGACATTGTATGGCTTCAGAAGACTTGTGACACGACTTGTTTGTAATGTATTATACTGCTTGTTTATGATTAGTTTGTGCAATAAATACCTGTGACTGCATTTGCCTGTGTGTGTGTTGTTCAGTAGGTTTAGGGGTGGGGTTTGATGCTCCAATAAAATAAAAAACTTTTTATAATAAATTTTGATATGTGCGCAAACTATTACATTACACGACCGTTCATGTCGAACTTGAGCTTTAAAAAGCAACACAAAAGGGTCTTGACCAAGCGTCAAAATGTGACGAGTTGGAGTGAGACTGTGTTGTTTTAAAAGTATGGTACATTATGTGAGCAACAGGATTTTTTACAAGTAAGGCTTGTGCCTGAATTGATCAACATGCTTTGTTTTTCTTAGAACAGCAATCTAATCAACTAATTATGACCCTAACCTAGTCATCAGACAGCACACTCACAAGCCATTCACTGAGCTATGTGATGCATATCGCACACAAAAAATAGCGAGTTCTATATTATGATATCATATTTGGTGGATCATGCAGATGTACCTTCTATCTGCACAGAATCTGAATCTTGATTGTCAGTCCAGTCATCTGTTTCCAGATCAATTCTTTCCTCCGTGCTGTTCCTCAAACTCCAGCAGAGCCTGTACAGCTGTGAAAAACAGGGTAAAAAAACCAAATATGTTACTTTGCAAACACTGGTTTCAACATAATTTTAAATTGTAATAATTTTTCACTATGTTACTATTTTTTACTGTGTTTTAGATCAAATGTAGTCTTGAGCATAAGATACTTTTTTCTAAAAACATTAATAAATGAGTATTCTGAACTTTATAGTTTATTTGTAAGAAGAGCTTACATGTTTGTCGTCAATGGGTTTAGTCACAAGGGAGATGGTCAATATCAGAATACAGGACAGGCCGAAGAGGATGAGGGCGAAATAGAGGTAGTGCACACCACAGATGATCGTAGGACAGTTACTGGGACTCACGCAGCTGCCCGTGCCATAGACAAACTCAGTTATCATACGTGCCAGACCCACCAACAGACCAATGCACAACCCATAGAAAGCACCCTGTGAGGAAACATCAACAACTTGTGTCAAAAGATAGAAATCTAGTTGAGTAATTCTGATGACAAACTTAATGCTGGCTTGACAAACCACATTGGCATGGCCAGACTATGCTAAACTTTCTGAGAGTTGTGTACCTATGCATACATATCTATGTATTTAACAAATTGCTTGCATGTCTTTAGCATGTTTTAGCATGTTTTAGTGAAGCAACATAGTAATCATTAGCTAAATGTTGACGGTGCGTGCAAAAACTGTAAGTTAATCAAGATTTTACTCACTGGTTCATTGACCCGCTTGCAGAAAATGGCAAGGGTGAAGACAGCAGCAATAGGTGGAGCCAGATAACTGGTGATGGATTGAATGTAGTCAAAAAGCTGCCCGCTCTGAGCCGTCTGAACAATGGGGATCCATGCGATACTCACACCAATCAGAAAAAGCATGAACACTCTGCACACATGAAAACAAGCCTCTCAGAGTCTATTCGCTTCAGTTTTTGCTCACAAGATCAGAAAATTAATACCCAACAAAAACAAACAGACAGACACACAAACACACCTTCCCGCGATCATGAGTTCCTTTTCCTTGGCTTTGGGGCGGATCTTAGTGTAAATGTCCATGGTGAAGAGTGTGCTGGCACTGTTAAAGATGGAAGTGAGTGAACTCATCAGAGAGGCCAGCATGACGGACAACATCAACCCTCTGAGACCTTCATAAACACACACATTAGTTTAGAGCCATATCACTAAGCAGATCAGTCTGTTAGAGATGTAAATAGAAATATCAGATTATTCTTTACCATTTGGCATCAGATCCACCACTAGTTTCGGATAAGCAATATTACTGCAGCCTACACTAGTGCCACAGTAGTAATTGCACTCATCTGGATCCACACATGCAATCTCATCTGACGTAAACAAGCACAAAGGTAAGTTTCACTAAAAGTCTTTGACCAATCAGTGACCTTATGAAGCATTTTGCATCCAAAAAATGTTGCTGCACATTACTTTTATATCTCCAGAATTGCTTATCACAGAGTTCCCATGCTGTTTTCAATTTTGAAATGGTATTATTTGGCTCAGTAATTGTTATGGAGTTAAAAAATTCAGATTCAGACCCTCCCTGAAATGTCATATGAAGCCAGTGTTGTTTTGGTATTTGTATACTCAATAAACTTAAGAAAAATGATTAAATCAGACACTCTTCCTGTTGGTAATTGTTTGTTAAAAAAAGTTGCTGGCATATTCTGTGAGAAATAAATGGACCAGGCTTTATGCTGATGAGCAAAACTCTGGTTCTGTGAACGTGATCAAAACTTAAAGTTCACCATATCACCCAGTTAAGATTCAGTTAACATATTTATTGACATACAAAGCAGTCAATCAGTTTATCACCCTTCCCAATCAGTTTGGTGTTTCTCACCTGGGTAAAGCACTCTGCTGATCATGCCGGGGAAAACCATGAGGAACATGGGCAGAAGTTTGAGGTAACCACATAGAATGCATCCCGCTTTCACGTGAGACAGATTCTTGGCAGACAGACATCGCTGCACAATCACCTAAAACAAGATGGAGAGTTTAATTTAATTTAAAAAAAAAAAAATACAATAAAAAAAAAAGTGTAAAAACAAATATTACAACTAAAAGAGATATATATATATATATATATATATATAGTTTTAAATACAATTTATTTCTCAGATCAAAGTTGATTTTTAGTGGTCATTACTCCAGTCTTTAGTGTTTATTCTCATTATCAATCAATTCAATGCATCCATTTGTTCGGTCGATTATTTCTGGCTGTCATCTTGTTGAAAACTGCATGTATAATTATAAATGTTATATTATAGATAGGACATAGGGTATCATGCTTTGCTGTCTAAACAGGGAACTAGAATCACCACTGTATAAAGAAATAGATGTAAATTAAAATATGCAAGGAAAGTACATCATGAACTACTGTATAATAAACATTTATGACTGTTTTTTCCTCTATGGTGCCAGAGTACAAATATTGAATACTGTTCATGAAAACAAACTGAAGATTAGATAAAAAATATTATCACTTAATAAATAAATAAATAAATGAATGAATAAATATTCACTAAGCAAACAATACTAAACTCACACTTTTCTCAATTGAAAAGTTGTTTCCACACATTTTATTTATATTTATATATATATATATATTTTTTTTTTTTTTTTTTTTTTTTTTTTTGCCAGTGTGTCCTGTATTACTGAATTGGGATGATTGCCCCTGAATTGTGGCAACCAAATATGGATGTCTGAAACAGATAAGTATGAGTCTATGAGTCTTGCTAATGGGCTGTTGAACTAACTAAACTGAGTCTATATCTGCTTCTACTTCCCTTTGGCTGTTTGTGTATCTTATCTTATTCAGTGGGGACTACTCTGGGGTCTTACTAAAAGCATGTCTGTTTAAGCCTATACACTAAAACAAGAACCACACTGTTCATCCTGAGAAAGTCAAGATAAAAGTGCATTTTGTGGTCCTTAAGTGGACACAGAAGAGATTTGTCAATGGGAATGTGTGTGTGAATGTCTGTTCCCTACCACATCCTGGACATCTTATTTTATCAAACAGTGTGTTTTAATGTCCAAAATCTAATTATAAACTAGTCACAAACTATCCAGCTAACAGGGAACATTCTCAGAACGTGGCTAACTTGATATGAACAGAACATCTTCTATTACCATTAATAGAACATTCATTTTAATTATCTGGTCTTCAGCAATGACCTTATAACATTTGCACAAAAACATTAATTAAACATTGCTTATGGTAATTTATTTCTGCAATTTTTGCATGATTGAATGATCTAACTAACATATTTTAAATGTTACTACTTGTTTTAGAAGAAAACCTAACAAAATAATTTTCTGAGAAAAACTAAAAAGTAACATTCCCACAATGTTCCGAAATTATGGAACGTTCCCTAAATATTGATACAACCAAGATTTATTCTTTATTAAACATTTAGAGAACACTAAAGCTGTGTCCCAAATTATGTACTAAGCACTCAATTGTATTTAGTATCACCCCTAATGGAACACTAACCTTTTTTTGTTAAAAGGAAATTCCAAACTTTCAAACGCTACATAAGAAAGCTGCGACCGTTAAGAGTGTGAAGTGCCCAACATTCCACACTTAATTTTTTTGTTTTTTTTTGAGTGCATCATCCGGGTATTTGAAGCGCACTTATTCTCTTTAGGATTTTCAGTGTGCACGCACTACTCACACTATTTATACTACAAAATGTCAGATTTGTGCACAAGTACGCGATTTGGGATGCAGTGTATGACATAACATTTTCAGAACTGTTTTGCTATGGAGGTATCTGTGTAGCAAAATTCAATTTGCAATGCAATATTAAAAATGGCAATGTATTTCTTATTTAATTTCCATTCCCATTACCCCACATGTGCAAAGTTTGGTGCAGAAGGAATATGAAAATGAAATAATATTATTTACATTTGCCATAAACAACAGTAATCTTAATATGTAAATTGCATACTAATTTTAATGCTGTATAAGTTGCAAAATTAAAATGAAATGTATAACCCAAATTGATCTGATATGTGTAACGTGTCCAAGCTGAAATAGTAGCAAGATTGGTAGGAAAATGTTATTTGTCCAAAATGCATTTAAACTAACAGTTAGGACTTTTATGATTGCAAAATTTTAAATGTATTCCGAACTGAACTGCACCTGATGAGAGAAATAGTGTTTTGTTAGACGATTTGTACGCGTATGTACTGTGGGTGACAGGACTAGATCAATATCACCACTATTTCTTTCTTCACGCTCCACTTCATACCTCCAGCCGCTATGTTCTGTACGATCTAATTAAACGTAACACGCTTCTACCAATACCCGCCTTAAAGCAGTGATTGACGAAATGTGGCTGTGGTCATACTCGGAATGCATTTTCAAAATCACATTGAATTTTGCTTCACATATCTTGCGGCGTCATGATGAAATTGCAATCGTAAGTGTTAGGTTAAATGCATTTCGGACAAATAACATTTAAATGATACATTTTTTACTATTTCTGCTTGGACATGTTACACATATCAGATCAATTTGGTAATGGAAATGTAAGTTTAAATACATTTTGAATATTGCATTGCAAATTGAATTTTGCTACACACACGCTTCCATATTTTTCTAGCTGGGAAGAAATTGTTACTGCACAATTGTTAAGACCCACCCTAAGAATTATAACTATAAATATAATAATTTGTGTCCACCCACACCAATGCAAGTTAACATTTGTTTACTAGCACAGTTTTGTTGCAATTTTTACGTTCATCGGCATAAAAATATTCCTCTGTGTTATAGTTGTGGTATGGACTTCTCTGTTCTCATACAATTATTATGAACGATTAGCAAAATTTATAGTTATATTTATTATCCTTGGTGTGAACAACCCTTCGGTCAGTAGCCTTGATATGTTTATAGAATGAGCAGTACCTGGTCAGTACACCAGTACCAGGCGGCTTGGATAGTAAGACCAAAGATCAGTCCTGGCCAGGGAAGATCACCAGAGAGGGGGTCTCTGAAGATGTGGAAGGAGTCTGCGCGAGGAGTGTAGCACTTTTCACTGATGTTCACACCTAACACTGATGGGATCGCAGTCATGTATCGTTCTTGGAATTGCTCATAGCCTCCCACCTCAGTGAACGCTGCAAAAAATGGTTGATGTTGAAGCAAGTAATCATAGAGAAGACATTTTTTATTCAAAGCATTCAACTTGCCCAAAAGAGAGCAGACATACCAAAGCCCATGAGAATGAAAGATCCGATAACCATGATGATGGTCTGCAGGGTGTCGGTGTAGATGACTGCAGCTAAACCACCTGTTGAAGAAACCATGAAGGTTTATCAATGAAAATCACATGAGCAACTGAAAAGGAAGGAAAATATGTTTGCAGAATTGTACTCTTGGCATTTATGTTAGTTTATTTAATTCACTATTTAATTAAATTGTTTTACATGTTTAATATTGTCAAGAAAGTTTTGAAAAATTACATGTGGGGTCACCATCAAGTAAAAAAGTAATATCATATTTTCCTTGAATCCTGACTTGATGTTGAGTGCATGCATCTAATTACTGTTTTCAACTGAAAAATATATATATATATATATATATTGTGTGTTTTACATTAAATTTAATATTTTATTTAAACATTTGATTTAAATGACTTGATTACAACTTGAGTACTAGAATATCAGCCATTTATTAGGGCTAATTGAGC
>JAUCMU010000002.1:7393962-7418146 GCA_032275025.1 Enteromius treurensis | reverse complement strand
GATTATGTTTGGTTTTCTGTTCTCCTGGTTTGTTTATTTGTTTGTTTAAAATAAAGAGTATATTATTTGAACTTCACATCTCCCGCGCTCTCCATCTCCGTCTGACCAGACGTTACAATATTATATTATTCCATTTAGATTATATTTAGGTCAACGTGTCATTTGTAGTCGTTTAAACACAGGTTTGAATGAAAGTCCTGCGATTCTTGAGAAGCCCTCGTGTGACATTTATAATATTTCAAGCGAGTGACTTGGATTAACCTGGATCCAAATCACACTCTGTATGTGTCAGCCACTGCTCTCTTTTGATTATGAGCATGAAAAATGGAAAGAGGAAAAGAGTGAGAGAGAGAAAGAAGGATAAAAGGATGAGAATGGTACCAAAGATGCAACTACAAACAGAATGTAACCAAAGGAAATCAGATTTGTGTGTGAGAGAGAGTGAATAAAAGAGAATGTGTCAGATCAAATGCTTTCTTATCACTGTAGCATATCAATATTTGGAATATAAAGAAAATACAATGTTTTTTCTTCCTTTTTTAAAAGTCGTTTCTGTCTTCCTGTACAGTAGCTACTGTATGGTGATAAACGAACGTGACAAAAACTCTTCGTCCTGCTTGATCAATTAAGCTATTTTTTAGTATATAAACTTTTAATAATCATTATTTAGTATTAATTAAATGTATTGTTTACTACTAAGGTTGCAGATTTACTTAGTATTTTTAATATAACATGATTTATTTATATATAATTTTATATACAATTATTTTATATTGTTATATAAACTATATATTTAGCATTAGAAATGAATGTACATACACAGTTAATTTATTTTATTTCATTTATTTTTATATACTTTTAGTATTTTTAAAACATTTTTTATTATTTTCTGTACTTTTCTTATTTAAAAAGAAAAAAAATATATATATAGTATATAATAACAAATATATATTAAAAATATATTATTAATAATAATTATTACTATTATTATTAATAATAATAATTGTTATTATTGTTATTATTATCATCATCATTAGTATTATTATCTTTTATTAATATTTATTTTTATATACTTTTAGTATTTTTAAAAACATTTTTTATACTTTTCTGTACTTTTCTTCAGTAAAAAAAAATAATAATAATAAAATGAAAAAAAATATATATATATATATATATTGTATATAATAAATATATATTAAAAAGATATTATTATTATTATCATCATTAATATTTTATATATAATATTACTCATAAAAATTATTATTATTATTATAATTAGAATTTATTCATTTAATGCAAATTCCGTTTCTCACACAGTAAGGGGACTTTGTATCCTACTCTCTCTCTTACGCTTTGTCTACCTTATACTGTAAGCATTCTGATATTGTGAGTTATAGTGTCTTATGTCACTCACCTGACTGAGATATGAGATGGTATTGTCACTCTAGGAAAAACTGAGAATCTTTAAAGCAAGAGAGAGAGAGTAAGAGATGCAGATTTTATTTTGCTCATTTAGGTTCAGCAGAACCCTCTGCAGGAGTGGAGAAGTAATGAGCCCTAAACACTGGCTCTTCCTGATTTTATTTCATGTTATTTCATTTGATTTAATGCCATTTATTTCTTCCTCTCACCGGGGCGCTATAGCGCGGCGAGTGCTTGCGGCTACGCTAAATTGCCAAATTACCATTCTGAAACAGCACAAACAGGGTATTAGCAATCAGGAGCTATTGCCATGCTGCCACCACTCGAGCGCTTGAAAGGTGCAGAGTGCTGACTTCTGCTTGTGATTTGCATCGCATGTGGCCTGACGTCAGGTCCTCATTTTAAATATTTAAAGGGCCCGAATTAATCTGACTAAATGTAGATCTGTAGTCACAAATGAAGAGGAAGAGAGAATATAGTAAAATATGACCCACAAATTCTACTCCTGAGAGCAAACGTGTAAATGAAACTGTAAATACTTACTACTTGGATACGTTGGCTAAAATATATGTAGGATACATGGCACTTTGTTCTCCATGGTAACAGAAGCTTTAGTCCTCATTTATCTGTCCTTATTATTAAAGACCTGACATCGCTTTGTAAGCTATGAGTGAACATAAATGAAATTTTGATTACAACACTAGCACCACCACTTGGATTAGCAAAAACAAACAGGTTTCCAAAACATTTTAAATTTTTCTACTTCAAAATGCATTGAGGAATTGCCTTCTTCATAAACTATAGACTACATGTAATACTGATATATATTTTAGCTAAATTAGGGATCTTAAAACATAGTCACATCTGAAATGTCCTTATGACACCTTAAATGTTTTTGTTTTTTTGCGACCCCTTAGGTTTTGGAACACAGCTTATGTTTTGCACATACTGTACTAATCAACATTTGCTTCACCTTAAATCTCAAAGTCACCTCAAAACTGTTCTCACATCAGTTTGCAAATGGTAGCTAAGTTAACTGATTGGTAGGCCGAGACAGATGCCTGTAATAGTATCATATTGAACCTCCACTGAGGAACATGTTCTAGAACGTTGTATGAGGAATGAGTCCCGTTCTATAGTCCACCAATAGTGAGTGATTTCTCCAGCATGGCTGAAATCAAGTCCATTTGTTTCTCCTCTTGTTTAGGTTGTTCAATCATCATAATAGTATTGTGGACAGCAGAATTTACTGTTTGAATTCAGCGGGAGGTCTTTCCCACTGAAACAAAAGTTTAGGACTCAAAACTGAGTCAATAAATCTTCCACACACAAACTAGCTCAACCGGGACATCCTTCATTGTTATTTAGTGTATGTGTGTGGACACTGTTGTGTGTTTGGTGTAGTGTGTATCTGCACAGCTGATATGCTATTTGTTCAGCTACAAGTTGACAAGCGTCGTACTGAAAATCTCAGCCTCTTGATCTGAGCTTTTTCCAGCATAAATAATGCAGGTGTGTTGAATTATTCACTGATGTCCAGAATTCTCAAAATGGCATGCTGGGATTTTGTCACCTTTTTGGCTTTTTTATCACCTTTTCTCCTTCCTTTCCTTCCTATTTCCAGTCCTACACATCCAGACTCGTGTAATGCATCCCTGGAGGACGCTGCACTTTTTGAGTCACTCAAAACTTTGCCATGATTTCAACCAAGGCCTGAAAAAGCTCAAACATTCAACCAACAATGAGTTTAAAGTTGAAGGCCTTCAGCAAATCTCCACATGGAGGGCACTTTTTGAGTTCACTCTGAACTCTTGGGTTTATTTTTCATACTTCAGACCAAAACAAAAACAAAACCTTATTTTCTACCTGGTCTCATGGCACAAACGTACCCAGGTGCGCTTTTTATCCAGACACAAAATATGTACCCATAAGTACATATCACTACAGTTTGACAAAACTGTTTAAATCTGCATAAAAGGAAGTTGAAATAGCATGGTTGCATCAACAAATGTGTTTTTATATCAGTTTTGCATTTGTTAACACTATCAGGTAGGTTTAGGGTTGGATTTGGTGTAGGGCATATTTGCAACATGAGCATTGAGCAACAGTTCTTAGATTTTTATTAATGTAATAAAACACAGCAATATGTTCCTATATCAACGTAATAAAAACGTGGCAGGTTTTACATATTGAACCTCTGTTTTAGCACCACTCAGTGGCTATTTCTCTTTTAAACAGTAGCGAAGTGTGCAGTAAGGTACATAAAAACGGTGCTGCACAAAAAGTGCACATAGGTACATATTTTTAAGAGACCTGGTTGTTTATTTTGTATGCTCATGTGTACAAGCTTTATTGTTAAAATGCACTGTTAAAATGTAACTATTTTACAAGAAAGCGATTTCCTTCCTGTTGTTTAAACAGTAGAGCATGGCACTAGAAACGTTAAGGTCATGGGTTCAATTCCCAGGACAAGCAATAACACTTTGGATTGGCTTTGGATAAAAAAGATGTAACTGCCAAATTCACCTAAATTCCACATCAAATTGTATAATTAATCATATGAAGATCCTCTACTAAAGAGATTGTAAGATTGTACAAATTCAAATGAGTTAGCCACCAACTCACCAAAAACACCTTATGAATTGCCATGAGAGTGTGTTGGTTCAAAACATTTAAATAATGGTTCAGATTACATTGCTTGCACTGTTTGTTGATACCAGAAGGCAGATCAGACTTATAGATAAATTTGATTCCTGTGACCAGAGTTTGAGGGAAATATTGGTTTATTATTGCAACTATCTTTCTTTTTTTCTGGTTTTTGGTAGGCAAGTAGAACCAATGGATGTATTTATGCCTTCAGAGAACTAACAAATGATTCATAGTTCACTGTGAGGTGAATTTCACAATAGCATTTTGGATTTTACTCAGAGGGCAAAGCTGAAAGATTTGTAAAGTTTCCTTTCCTTTTGATTTCTTTCCTCTCAGACTTTTTACACACTCTTGGGTTCAAGCCTCATCATTCGCCCGTCTTTGAACTAATCCAATCGAATTTCAAAGAGTGTGCACTTCCCTCCTGATTGCAGCAATTATCAGAAAGACCCCTAACCCCACTTAAGATTGACTGTCTCTGTGTAAAACTCACATCAAATGTATAGAAATGCACCTGGCTGCTTTGTCATCTGGCTCTTGTTTTCAGAGGAAAGTGTTATTTGAAACATTTAGTAGCCATTTTCAGTCTCAGTCTATAGTATTGTGTATTTTTATTGTGTTGTATACAATAATTGAGCATTATAAGCACTCAGCTTTAATGGTATATAAATGGATAGCTTTGTTGAGTGGATGCTTCTGGTGCAAAAACATGTCAGAAGATGGGAAGAATTAGGACGGTTTGTTTGTTCAGTCATTCTGTGGGCACGGACAGCTTGCTGTGTCTGGCTAATTGGGAGTCTGTAGCAAAAAGCTCTTCGGTCTGATCAATAGCCATTCACTGAGCAATAACATAACAGAGGATTGTGGCTCTACTCATCTGAGACAGGCCGACACGAATTCCACAAAACAATCTAACTCTTTTCTTGTGCTCAGGACTGTCAATCTTAGTTTTACAAAAGCAGATTTCCCACAAATACTGTACACTTGGTGTGTCATAAATAAAAAGAAAAGCAATAGATGCACAAATCCTATTTTTTGTGACATGCTTGAGATTCTAAACTGTATCCAGCAATTAAAATCATTCAGCAGTGTCATACAGTATATATATATATATATATATATATATATATATATATATTTTTTTTTTTTTTTTTTTTCAAAATCTGTTGGTATACAATTAATACAATAAAAAAAGGTTAATTACAGTAATTGCACAGTAAAAAAAAAGATTCAAGATACTTTATTTGTCACATGCATAGTCATACAGTTATAACACAAAGTGAAATGTATCCTAAACTGCTCCTTTGGCTGTGCAGAAATTATAAATAAGTAAGGAATTTATAAATAAATACAAATAAAGTAGATCTAGTCTAAATGTAAGAACAATTTTAAATTTTAAACACAATCTGAAGATTCTAAACAAAAGAGCGCCACAAGTTATATATAAAAATATAAGCTAATAAATTTTAAAATGTACGATTTTTTATATATATTTATAAAGTGTAGCAACAATGTGTGCAATGTGCAAATGGAATATGCAAATGATATGTTAAAGTGCATTTTGCCATACTAGCACTGCAATGTTAAAACAGAGCAGTGCAAGCAGAGTATGTAAACAAAGTAATGTAAACAATGTGACCAGAGTAATAACAGTGTAGTAGCATGTACAGTACAGCGTACAGTGTGATGAATACAATAGTTCAAATATTATATGAAGTATGACAGTTCTTAAGTTCTTAAATAGAAATGAGTATGATGGTTTTTTTTTATTATTTTTTTTTATTATCCGGTAATGCTAAGAGGGGAGTGAGTGTATGTTATGATTTAGGACTGCTATAGGGGGGAATGGGAGCATCTTCTGGTTTAGGACTCGGATGGCCTTAGGATAGAAGCTCCTTCTGAGTCTCTCCGTTATGACCCTGATGATGTGGAACCTTCTGCCTGATTGCAAAAGTTGAAACAGTCCGTTACTGGGGTGGGATGAGCCATTTAATATCTGGGCTGCTCTGGACCGACATCTCCTGGTGTAAATGTCCAGAAGGGAAGGGAGAACAGACCCGCAGCAGCGTTCTGCCACATGGGTCACTCTCTGAAGAGCTTTTTGGTCCTAAACACAGCTATTCCCATAACAGGATGGGATGTTCTGTGTGAGGATGCTCCTGAATAGAAAGTCCTGAGGATCACTGGAGAGACCCTGAACTTCTTCAGTTGTCGGAGGTGGTACAGGTGCTGCCTTGCCTTTTTGGACAGGATCTGGATGTGAGAAGTCCATGTCAGGTCTGAGGAGATGTGGACACTGAGATACTTGAAAGACGGCACCCTTTCCACTGGAGCTCTGTTAATGATAAGGGGATCCCGATCGTGATCGGAGCACCCCTTCTCTATAGGTTGTTGTGCAAACTGTAGTGGGTCAATAGGGGTTTAGGGATTATGTACATTTCATAATGTAATTCTATTGATAATTTGCATGTTATTGTTATATGTGGAAAAATTCTTACAGCAGAAGAAAATCATAACTTTTTTATTTTCTTAATTTAAGGCATATTGTAATTTTGTCATTCATTCAATAGTTTTTTTAAATATGTAAATAAATAATTATAAAGCAACATTCCACACACACTATTAAGCCCATTGTGCATTATATTTATATATATATATATATATATATATATTAATATATATTATATTTATATATATATATTATTAATGTTGTTAATTTTTTATATTTGTACCATTTATCTTTACTTTTAAATCCCTTTTTTTGTAGTCTGTCCTCCTGAGCAAACTAAAAGGAGTTTGACCCCTATTTCGTACCGTACTGGTGGAAAGTGTTGTGCTAAATATAGTTGCTGACAGAGAATGTCTGCTTTTTTACAACAACTTTTTAGGTACTGCGATGTGTATCACTGTGTAGCTGAATATGATCCCCATCTCTGTAGTCCATAGTGAATGGTGTTTGCAAATGACAAGCGCTCATGACAGGGTTTCCATATAAAGTGGCCCATTGTTGTGAATCAGACAGATACGAATGAGATTTCCACAACAGGAGGATTAGTATGCTGGTTTGACACAGTTTACACCCTCTTGAACCTGGCCTGTTCTAATCAAATGTTTTCTCCTCCTGTCCTTCTCTTTCTCTCCCTCTGAACCTGTCTGTCCTTCCCTGTCTTCCTTTCTTCCTTCCCTCCATCCTCTCCATCCTTCCCCTCCCCATCACGCTATTCGATTCCAGTGGCGGCCACGAAAAACAAAGTGAGAGGTGAGTTGGATCCTCCATCTTCCCCGCTGCTTGATAAATTGGGAGACACCGTTCCCAATAAGCTGAGCTGAGATAGCTGCCTTATCACTGCTATGAGCCAGGCAGGCATTACCACCGCCCTGTTCCTTTCCACGCCGCCATTATTTTTGCTATTTACTGTCCCTCTCTTTACTGCCCCTGCTTTAACTTCTGTGCCATCATTTCTTCTCTGTCATCTTTTCCAACTAACAGAAAAGCTGCTGAACTTCAGTGCTGCACAGAGCTTAGCCGCATGTAGTCACTTGTAGCATGGCTAACCTTAGTATGAAATAGCTCTAGAATACATCACTCCGTTTGTCTCAGACAGGCTGTATTTTTCAGTCACTCTCTCAGTAGGTGGCGATAAGTGACCTCTGAAGTGAGTGACTGAATTGTTCATTCACAGCATTGATTCATTTATATTAGCGAGTCATTGAATCATTCATTTAACACATTCATTCAAAAACGTTGAATCATTCAGTCCACTGTCTGAATACAAATATCACCTGATGTATCTGATAAATTAATAGACTCTTGTTTCTTTTTACATTTAATAATTGTGAATTTTACAGTAACTACAGATCATAGAAGTAGCTTGTGTCAAATAAAAGTCTTGAGAAAAGAATCCAACAGCAATGTGGCAATTTTAAAGGCGCACCTCCAAACCCCTGCTTGCGTTGAATCAAAGTACAAGGCATTTTTATCTTAGATGTTTACTGCTTGTGGAGCGTTAAACTTACTCTCTGGTTTATGGCTGTATTTGTTTAGCTTTATTGTGACAGTGTGTCCTTCAGGCCTCTGCCGTATAATTTCACGGTTGTTGTATGCCACATAGTTAGACGTTAAATTTAAAAGATACTTTCACTAAGTGGTTCAGAGGGAAGCAGTGAAATGTTTACAAGGGGAAGTTCGCAGAGGTCATGTGTGACTCTGTATGCCATGGGGAAGTGAGATTTCTTTGATTACCCACAAAAACCTGCACACAAAAACACACAGAGTCAATCAGTTCAAACAAATATATTCAACTCCACTATAAACAGCTGATGCATTATTCACTGGTGCATTCAAAGTATTCATTGCCGCAAAAACAGATTTAACTGTGAAGAAGCTGCAGGGATAGTAAAAAAGGGGAAGAATTAAACCAGTGTATTGTTTAGTAATCCACACAGCTACTGTTTTCAAAGAGGACAACCACATGTCCACTTTATCCCGGACATGTCTTCATTTTTAAATTGCATAAAATTTAAAGGTTTTGACTTGTTTCCATATTGACATGCCATTTACTGGATTGGTTGATTATTATTTTTACGGTTAAACTTATTAGTTGCTTATTAACATTCAAATTACTAGAATATTAGCCATTTAATAGTGCTAATTAAACACATATTAATGCCTTATTCTTCAAGACCTTATTCTACATCCCTAATCCTACCAACACTGTAAAATCCAATTAGTTGACCATACTCAAAAAAAGCATGCAAACCGATTGCCTTGAAAAAATCAAGTAAAGTTAAATAAGAATTGTAATTTGTACTTATATAGGTTTATTTAGTGCTGTTAACTGAGACACAAGTTCTGCTACTGTAACTCATGTAACAGTTCCTGAAACTTGGGATTTCTTAGTTGTATTTACTTAAACATCAGTTTACTTTTCTTGCTAAAAGCATGCAAACCGATCGCCTTAAAAAAGTAAGTAAGCCTTAATCAAGTAAATGAAGTGATCTAAACATCCATTACAAACGAATGATAACAATGTTCTTTATAACACACAGAATTTGTATGACCTCACTCGTACGAATTCCTATGATTTTTGCTAAATTGTACGTATTTTACGAGTTGCCAATTCATATGAATTTGTACGAATGACCTGCACCTAACCCTGCCCCTAAACCTATGACACTAGGGTTTAGACAAATCATACAAGATTGTACAAATGAGTTTGTACGAATTTGAATGAATTAGCATGATTTTGCCACCTCATATACGTACAAATTGGTCATGAGATTGTGTTGGTTAACCTAAAGTGTTCAATACAAAACTATGAATGCAATGCAGTTTTGTTGTGAGTTGTGAAAATTACAGTACATTATCCTAGACTTCATACAGTGAATGCCAATGTAAAAAAACTAACCGTATCCAATAACATTTCAATTTGAATGAATTCATACAATGTCACTTTTTCAATGATTTATCTAAACCCCAGTGGCGAGTACGTTTAGGGGTAGGTCATTCATATGAATTTGTACCAATTGGGAGACTCATAAACTAGTCTTAAGAGAATTAGTCACCTCGTAAAATACATAAGAATTACTATGAGATCAGATTGGTCTATCCCTCACATACTTCTATGTATCACTGTTAAATTAATATAGCATCTAACCTGCCTAAGATCTATGAAATGAAAATCCCAGGTACTTTAGGCAATTTAAAAATCCCAGCCAGGCCGCATCTGGGAAAAAGAGGACGTATGGTCACCCTGTTTGAGAACAGCTTTGCTATGTTTAGTTACCAACACTGTGCAAAAATGAAAATCTTGCCTGTGCAATAGATCTGAATGTGACATTTGTTAGCTCCCCCAAAGGTCCGCCTCATTTTTTGAGGAAGAAAAACTATCACTGCAAATATTTGGAGTCAGGTAGATGAAATGAGGCCTATGTGTACAGAATGAGTGAGACGCTATCAGCGACTGACTCTTCCAAACCACCTGCTCTCCTCATGAATAATGCACAAGACTGCATACTATACACACACTCACCTCAGATGGCAATTTTACCTGTGTACCATCTGCCTGCAGTGGCACGGCATGGTATCGGCTTGTGTGTTTGCGCTCGGAGTAACAGAGTCGTTTCTGTCGACGCCTCTTTCATAGACACTGTTCCCTTTTGTCGCAGTAAATTACGGCATTAAAAAGAGAGGGGGGAAAACGACTTGCTACAATTAAGAAACTGTGATTGGGATGTTTGTTTACAATGGCAAGAGCAGCTGCACACTGGTCTAATTGTGCAAATGGAAGTGGAACCGCTGAGGCCAGTTCATTTGTTGTTTGCTAATTGATTAGATTTCCCTAAATCAGAAATTGCACTGCGTCTTCAAAACTTTTCATCCATTGTGTCTGGGGGGTTTTGTCCATGTTTTTCGTGTTTAATCACTTTGATTCACACAATGTGCACAGCTCATTAGAGTCTTTGCAATTAGTGCTATGACTGGTTAAAGGTGATATGTGTAATTTAATAAGTTAAATGCTTTGTCTGTTCCCAGCTTAATGTGCGGAAACAACTATAACAAAGCTATTTGTAGGATGATTTACTAAAAAAATATAGTGAACTCTGCCTTTTGTGCAAAACCATCCCAATATAGCAAAATTTTCGTTTTTTTTTTTTTTTTTTTTTTTGGCTAACCCAGTGCAGATGTGGGTAGTTTTGGAAAAACCGACACTAGTTTACAACTCACTGTTAAAGACAACATGGAATTTATTTTATTATTGTGATCACAGTATTCTTTTGCAATTTGTGTGATGAATTATAAAAAACGCTTATAGTGGTACAAAAGATTTTTGTTTTAGATGCATGTTTAAAAGTATTAGAATTAAGCAGCACAGATAGTTTTTGATATTGATTATAATAAATAATTCTACAACAGCAAATCAGCATATTATAATGATTTCTGGAGGATCATATGAGCTTTACTGACCTTTACGATTGTTGCTTGTCATATACAGTGTGAACCCTGGCAGACTGTGTGATATGAGCCTTCATGTATCGCTGTGCATCTAGATGTTGATTGGTTCTTTATTAGACGGCAGCCGCAGAACCAGTCACGCTGCAGGACTGTGACCTACAATTTTCCCAGAAATCCACAGGAGTCCAAGATAAGATGAAGGCAATTAATGGTCCGTAGGTGAGCATGACACACTAAGAAGTCCAAGACTGGCCTGCAGTGAAAAATCTTTTAACAATCCCCCAAAGTTTGTCTAGATTTACCAAAGAGAAGGCCATAATCATGACAAGGACATTCACAACACTTCCCAAAATGGCAAAACAAACAGACACAAGGGCATTTTTAAGAACAGCAATCTGCTTTAACACCGTCAGATCGTATTGAAATCAGTTGGGCTGTGCTATTCACTTCTAATCGGTGTCTTTTATCCTCTTCTCCTTAGTGTCCCAAAGCTCTAATTAACTCCTCAAATATTATTCTCGGCCCTAGGGAAAGACTGTGAGTGCTGAAGGAAAAGAATATCAAAGATTACCCCCTACATTTTCACCAGTGCCCCTACTGATTCCAATCGGGATGCCCACCCACGGCGCTGAGAACTCCGCTTATTAATCTTACCTTAACTCACAGGAGTGTAGCTGTAACCACAGAAGTCTCCTAAAGGTGTTTCAGGCATTTACAAACACCAAAGCATTGAGTTCTTACTATTTTGTCACCGTAAAATACTGTCAGCGCATCTTAAAAATGAGTTGAATTTTGTTTTGGTAAGCTAGTCTGGGACTGCGTTGTCAGCACCTGGCAAGACATGCCAAACTGGCACCTGTTTATACACTTCATGCCTGGCACACAGCATCCTGGGAACACACTTGTTATCACACCCAAATAGATGTGCTTTTTTTGGACTGGCTCTGTCTGGTAAACCTCAGACCTGAATTAGTCTGTTTGATCTGGTCTGGTGAATGATGAGGTTGAATCCAAGAGAGATGTCTAGTCGAGACGATAGATTAAACCAAACTTTCAGGCATTGAAAGAAATGGTCCACGTATGTCAGGATTTGCAGCGTTCTATTTATGTCGTATCAAAGCGGAGGTTACATGACAGAGTAATTTACCCTAATTAGTTCCTTCTCCATCAACAACAAGTCTATATTGGACTGATTTCGCCTGCCAAGAATCAGATCTTGCCAGGTTTTGGGGCAAAAACAGTTAATTGTCTGTTGTAAAAAAAATGTATGACATAGATAGAAGAAGTCAATTTCAAACCAAACTGCTTTCTGTTGGTCAACATTGCAAATTTGAACAACCAACTGGAACTGGAACAAATCTTCATGGGAAACTGTTTCAACCTAATGTTAGACTGCTGATTGTATGGATTCCTGTTGAAAAGACTGAATTTTGCATGTGAGAATATACCTAGTAACTGATCAAGAATCTTAACAGTGAACTTAACAATAAACTGATCAGTGGTCAATTGTGACCCTGCACCACAATACCAGTCATAAGGGCCATCTGGAATCTGAGGGTGCAAAAAAATCTAAATATTGAGAAAAACGCCTTTAAATTTGGAAGTAAAAAAGTAAAATTGATCATTTTAACTCATACAATGTATTGTTGACTCTTGATACAAATATACCCTGAAACATATAACTTTTTTTGTGGTCCAGGGTCATAATTATCATACAATGGGAGTTTATGGACCCTCGAACTACACTCAGACGTTAAGGGTGTACTCACACTAGGCAGTTCGAACCATGCCCGAGGACCACCAAAGCACAGTTCATTTGGAGGTGTGCCAGAGCATGGTTCAGTAGGGGGTTTGCATGTAGTGTGAGCACTAACCATGCTGGAGCACAGAACAGCATACGCAACGTCACGTTTTTGCGATGCTCCAAAACCAACAAAAGCAATAAACCTTTTTAACAATAGGCTCTGAGAGGACTGTGAACCACCGCGGACCAAACGACTCAAAATTACCATCCACAAAGTAAACAGAGCAATGGACTCCACTGGGTTCAGCAAGAGTGCTGCTCTTCCTGTTTATCCATTTCGGTCACACCATAATGACGTAAGCGTGCTCTGGCACAAATGCTGAAACCCTATGTGAGTGCAGGCCAGAGGGGGGCAATCATACTGTGTGAGTACACCCTAAAAGTATATCATTCTGTATTTCTGTTTGTGGTATTCTAGACCAGGGTATGTGAGCGGTACAGAGTTGCAAGATTTGTCTAAATCGGTTTAAATGAGCAAAAATGTGTCACAATAAATGATTTGTGCTGAAAAATATGGGCCGCGTGTCTTCTGTCAGCGTGGTCAAGGCTAAAAGTCAAGGGCATGACTACCTCCAGGCTGGTCTCAGCATCTCAGCGAGCTAAAGCATGCTTGCTAAAGGTCATCTTGTTACTGTTCTCCTCTGAAAGGTTATGGAGATACGTGGGCTTGAAGAGGCAAGACAGATCACTCATGCAGCTGATTCATGTTTTGCGTCATCTCAAATGTTGTGAGAGCCTCTAAACATTAGCAGATCGAGGGTGAGAAAGATCTGCTAAATGTCAGTTGTGTGGCTTAAATGACATTTTATAATATGCCTGTTAGAAGTGAGAAGCGAGTAGTTGTCTTTTGTTTTATAGTTGTACACTTTTGTAAAGTCTTCAAGTTTAAAGTAATAAGTAAAAAAGACATGCCATCACTCTAGGTGAACTATTCCTTTAAGATTTCACACAGTTAGTATGTTAATTTATATTAAAATAAGGAAGATCTTAGAAATGAGTCGCATGAGACTCTTTTCTCTTTGTTTTCTACCTCTCAGTGGGAGAGTTATTGAGGACGTTTAGGAGAGGCTGGAGCTAATTTTATATTTTGCTCGTTGAGTTTAGAAGGAGAAACAGAGGGGAAAAGGAGAACGGGAGGCAGAGAGCTCAAGCAGCATTAGACAGGCTTGATCCCAAGAGAGATCCGTTTCAATCAAACGCCTCTGACCAAAGAGAAGGGCTCACCTCACCGCTCTATTAAGTCGACACATGAGCCTACTGGGTTGATCAAATCATCGCAACACACAAACTGTCCCAAGAGCTGGATCACTTATCAGAAAGAACAAGATACAGCAGATGCAAAACTGCCCTATTTGAATAACCTTTTAGTCCCCCCACAGAGAAATGAATACAGAGTCTATTATTATTACTACTATTAGATTATTATTTCAGTTTCCTCTGTTTGGCTTGATAAAAAAACACCACCAATCAGGCAATTTAATATCAAGTAGTGTGTAAGGTGTTTATTATTTTACACCCAATGTCAATTTATGTTTTTTACCCATTACTTTTAACCCATGCTTCTGCAATTTTAGTAAAACTGGGTGGAGTTCGTACTGTAAGGAGATCATAAAGATGGGGAATACAATCCTTTAATAAATCCCCAGAGTGCTGGAAGAACTCAAGGAAAATGCAGAACTACCAACACAAGAGGAGAACAAAGGCTTTAAATGAATAGGGATGAATAAGATAATTAATCAACACAGGTGAACAGAATGGACTAATCATGGAAAACAGGAAGCAAAAACAGGAACTCAATAGAAACATAACATAACAACATATGATCCGGAATGTGCATTACAAAGTGAATTGATTCATATATAGAGAGAGAAAAAAATAAGCTAGTTGTGTAAGGTGAAGGGAGGAAATTAAGAAGTCCAATGTCTGCTTGATTTTTAGTTTGACCTTTCAAGTATATATGAATTTCTATGTAGCGTTGAGCATTATGCCAGAAACAGCTTTATTTTTCAGTCGTTTATTAATTTTTCTTCAAGCCCATGCTACCTCAGAGTTGAACTTTTGAACTGTTCTTCAGCTAAGCATATTTTCTCCCCTGTATGTTTTAAGTATTATATTTCCCACATTGTGGGTAGTTCCAGGTGTCATTCAGCAGTTATTTGTTATTCATAAGCACTCTTAGCTGGAAATATGCAAAATAAGAGGCATTTCTGAATAGCTAGAAGCACATCTCGAAAATATTCTTTGCATTAATAGCAAAAACCTGTCCAAAACGTAACACATTTCCAGTAGAGTGAATAGTAGAGACTCTTTTAAACAACAGCATGAATTCTCCATATAGAGGACTTGTCTAAGCTCTTCAATTTTAATAACTTAATTTATTACAATACTATTTATTAATTCAATTATTTACTGTACTGCTGAAATACATACTCATAATGATCAATACCAGACACTTAATTAGCTTTTTCTTCTTCTTTCTGGATGGTGACAACCTCAGTTTGGGCTCTCTTGGGATTTCTTAAGTTGACACATTTCGTTAATCTTAATTGTTTGTTATCAACCATATGTGTAAAAATAGAACCAGTTTTGCACCTACAGTTTTGGAGCAGTTTCCCATGACTGATTTCCCATGGATCTTGACCCTTTCTCCTGATTATAGAGAGAAGAGTGATGAGGGATGGGGATGAGAAAATGAGGCAGGAGAAGATCAAGGAAGCAGAGAGAGAGAGAACTAGAGACAGGGGCTGGCAGGCCATGCTTCATGCAAAACACAGATGAATAATGTATCCTGCCTACCTAAAGTAATACAGATCCATTTCTCTGTCTCTTTCTTCCTCTGCCTGTAATGCTGTGGTCTGTAGGAGACCTTAATCAGGTAGTAAATGACCTGCTCTACTGTCTCGTATGACCCCTGAGCCAGAGAAATGAACAATGGGGTCATGTTTTGGCTTTTTAGTATGCCGTAACTACTATTTTAACTCAGTAAAGGGTTCAAATGATATAGTTAGCCATTTAAAATCCATGTGTATTATGACCTAATGGAATATAAAACACTTGTATTGTTAATATTTCATTTTCTTTTATTAAACTCGTAAAATGAATTTAAAAGAAAGCTCAAAGTCAAAGTCATCAATTACTCACTTTCAAGTTGTTCCAAATCTTTCTTCTGTTGGACAGAAAGGCTATTTTGAAGAATGTGGATAACCAAACAGCTGTCAGTGATAAAAAAAATATTGCAGTTAATCTATTCACAAAGTTTCACCTTGATTTTAGTGCGGATGTATACCTAGCCGAATTGCACTGTAGCCCAATTCGAATGGGACTAGTTTTATAAACTATTGTACGTGTGCGTTTCAGTTCTTATCACCTGTCGTCCGTGATTTTTACATTAAAGATTTTACACTTTACATCAACAACAGCCATCAAAAAATCCAAATCGGTCCACCACCAGTTCAAATATTGCGGTTCCATTTTACTAAACTCTCCGAAATGCAAAAAGCCCTGATAAATTTAATGGAATTGAATGGTCATTTGCAGAATCCAGATGTAACACTGACACAGAACTACAAACAGAACTGAACTGCGCTCCTGCTTGAACGTGCCAAACTGTTTGGGCAAATATTTGGCAAAAACTGTAGCAAAATGACCAATATCTCATGATCTGATCATGCGTTATAACCAAGTTTCTTCATTAGCATAACAATGCTAAGCTACAGCACAATAGTAAAATATTTTCTGCTCGTAATAATCGAGGCTGTGGAATATGCAACTGTTTTTGTCTCGCTAAAACAAGCGAGGAAATTAAATAAATCCCAAATCGACGCCTCCTCGGTGTTTGTGTGTGTGTGTATGTAATATGACCGCCAGAGGCACGGAAAAGAAATAAGCACCACAGCTGGCCGACGTGCTCTTCTGTCAGGAAGCCTGTGGAGAGGCCCTTAGCAGCTCTCCTTCTCTGTCTCTCTCACTCGCTCCTTCTTGTCCTCCTGGTTCGTATGTGAAAGCTACACCATATCTGGACGGGCTCTCGAATCAGGCTAATTGTGACACGCTGCAATTAGCAGCGAACAGAAAAAGATGCTAAATTTGCAGAGGCGAATTAAACCAGATACCCGTCGATCTCTATTTCTCTCATCAGCCACCAATCTGCGCTCGCCTTGTCCTAATCATGCGCTAAATCACATCTTTCGCATTTAAATCCATGACTTCTGTGGGTTGCTATTTTCAGCATTTCTCTTAGACTTAAAATGACTTTGCACTCAATACTTGCGTGGTTAGGACACAGCGTTTCGTCTTTGTCCTTCTTCTTTGCCTATTACACCACATTTGAACATTTTTCATCTCTCCTGACATCCCATTGTCTGGCAGCGGTGGTGCTGGAGATGTTGACCTCTGATCTGTGAGAGTCATCACTTCTTCACTTTAAATAAATACAGATTATTCATCTATCATGTCCTCTCCAGGGTTGTCCTTATATATATATGTGTGTGTGTGTGTGTGTGTGTGTGTGTGTACAGTTTTTCATTAGCTCCGCTCCCTGCACAAGGTGATCTGTTATTGCCTGTCTAACCCTGGGGTGCTGTGATGGATGTCAGTTTGTGAATTATTTCTCACTGAGCTAAACCTTTATTCAGTCTTCCACTCAGATTGTACTAAGCAAGGGCTCACGAGTGACCTTTATCTGTTTTTTGTAGGTGCTCAGGTGACATCCTTTTTTTTTGTTTCTGTTGTCAACAGTGTAGTGATGTATTAAGCACCATTCACACAGAAGTCATTTTCAAACCAAATTGCCTCCAATTGCCCAACATGGCAACATTTAAAGGGATAGTTCTACCCTGAAAGTTAAAATTCCCTTATTAACTACTCACCTTCATGTCACAGCAAACTGTAAGACTTTCGAAACACAATATAAGATATTTCGGACGAAATCAGAGAGCTTTTTGAACGATACGTTCAAGGCCTAGAAAGGAAGTAAGGACATTTTTTTAATATTCACATCAGTGGTCCAACCATAATTTCATGAAGCCGTATGTGGAATTTTCATAAACGCATGTCGAAGACTAGTATTCTCGTAGCTTCGTAAAATAAAGTTTGAAAATCTGAGGTCACATGGACTATTTTAACAATGTAGCTTACAAGCTTACTAGCTTTCTGGGCCTTGAACGTGGTAGTTTAGTGCTGTTTATGCAGGGTCAGAAAGCTCTTGAATTTCATCAGAAATTATGGGTTTGGAAACAACATAATTTTGGGTGAGCTGTCTCTTTAAGTTTGAGTTTGATTACTTTGACTTTTAAGAGAAAATTTAAAATTTAATGTAGCAAAATTTACCCAGGGTAACAGCTCAAACAATGAGGTACAGTACCTTTACAGCGCAGGCTAAAACAAAAAAACGTTTTATTCTGATGAGTCCTCGGTTCCTTTGACACTTCCAGGTGCAAATCCTACACTAAGTTGCTTATTGTCTTCTAGTTGCTTTTAAAAACAGGCATAAATCCTTGTGTTTCTGAAGGCAATGAGTTTAGCAGTTGCTCTCCTCGTTCTGACTTAATTATGATTTAGAGTTGAATGATGTCAGTAACTTTCTTCACCTTCTGTACTTTTCACCCACGTTTAGATGAAAATAGCTCTCTTCCACTTTGCCTTTCTGGAACAACTCCACAACCTCCACAAACCAAACTACATGATCTGGGCTTCAGCAAAACGCATTATAGCCAGAGGTTGCGATGCAAATAGTCATTATCTGTCACTTTGACTGACTGGGTTGTATGTTTTCCAACATGCACTATTTATAACCATCAATAGAACGTTGTAATGCTCGCTGTTTTTTATGTGGCATTAATATTACAAGAACTTCTGTGAAAGAGCTATTTTACTCTTACCTGCTGCTGCTGCGTTTTGGCTTTTTAGACATTTTCTTGGTTCGCACTCATGCTAAAGGTTGAAGGCTCCTTATGTTTCTGTGCTTGTGCCTGTCTCTCACACACGTACTGTCTGTCTCTTCCAGGAGCCCAAGGCCAGTTCCCTATCGTCCAGAACATGACTGTGACAGAAGGAGGAATAGCCAACTTGACCTGCCGTGTGGAACACAATGACAACACCTCCCTCCAGTGGTCAAACCCTGCACAACAGACGCTCTTCTTTGGGGACAAGAAGGGTGAGTGATTGCTACTAAACTCATATCTTTGTCTTGTGTGTTATTAGGTGGGTGACGGACCTCAGCTGAATGAGATTTTAATAGAGGAACGTTATGGAATTGTGCTGTTTTACTACTGTTAAGATGGGCTGCGGTGACAGATTGCTGACAGCTTGTATATAAACGGTGGGAATTCTGTTCCTAAAACCTAGTGAGCTCTGTTTAAAGCATTTTAAATCATCACAGGTGCACAAAGTCTGTTGCAAACATCCTTTTGAAAGAGCCTTCAGGTCAGGAACACACCTATAATGGATGGGTTTAACTTAATTATGCTATCTCCTGACTATCTCCAGTGAAATACTAAATCCAAGATGGCAGATAAGCTGAGGCGGGAAAAATAGGTAGACAAGCTCGGTAAAAAAAAAAAAATCCAACATGGCGGATAAGCACAGTAATTACATAAATAAATAAATAAACCCAAAATGGCAGGAAAGTATGGAAATGGGGACATTTTGTTGGTTGTGATTGCTTCGGTTCTCATTTGTTAAGTCATCTTGGATAAAAGCATCTGCTAAATGAATAAATGTTATGTAACTGTGTGTATAAATAAATAAATGATATGTAATTGAAAAGCTAAATCCAAGATGGTGGATGAGCTGAGGGGGAAAAATATCTAATATGGTGGATAATCTCAGTGAAAATATGAATATGAGTGATAGATAAGCTCAATAAAAAAATTAAAAAAATTACAGTACATAAAATATATAAGTACATAAAAAATGAAATTATTTGAAGATGACGAAAAGGTTGAGTGAAAAAAACACCATCCAAAATATGTTGGATGGTGGATATGTTAAGTGACAAAATATTAATTCATAAATTACATAAAACAAAGCAAGAGAAAAGACATTTACAAACAGCAATTCATCCAATACTGAAAAGTGTCAATAAAAATTGTGCAAAATGATCGAAATTTGAAATGGTCCTCTATATTTATGATTATTCCAGGATTTAAACATTATTCTCACTCAATTCTTTCTGCTTTCATGACTGTGTTAGCCCAGCTAATAGGGAACATTTGCACAATTTACACTAACGTTTTCTAAAGGTTAGGTAAATGTCAAGATAAAATATTCTCAAAGTAATATTTATAGAACATTCTTAAACTTAATATGCATTTTCATCTCATTGTTGAAAGAAAACATTCTTAGAAGAAGATTTTGAGACATTCTTTTGATGTTATTGATACCTGCTGAATATACTTTAAGTAAGGTTAGAAGTAAGCTGTATGCTTTGTATACGCTCTAATTTTAACATATTAAACATTTTCCGGATCACTGTTCCTACAGTTTTTTTGGCCTTTGAAGGCTGCAGTATATTCGTGTAGTGAAAATTCACTGGGTTTTGGCAAAAAGTTTCAAAATCGCATTGTTATGTACAAAGATTTACAGCTGTATCTCATTCCCTGAGATAAAGAGCGGAATACATCATCTGCTTTTTCTTCCTGGATGTTGTGAAATGGCTTTGTGCTCTCCTGTTGTATGATTTGTTGGCTATAAATTTTTGTAGAGAATCAATATTGGTCCGGGCAAAGCTTTGTAAGACGCACTTTTCCCCGTAAACACCCTTAATCAAGAGCAGAGACGCAAAATCAACAACTAGACAATCTCCCAGACTCCCACACACACAATCATGAGAGCGCATGCACGCACATACACCAGAAAGTGGGACAGCGGCTTGATAAATGTTGTGGAATGCTAACAGATTACATTTGATAAATGAGGTATGGGAGGTGAGCCATTGAAAGAACTCTCCACTGCAGCGTTAAAGATATCTACTGTTCCCAGATCAGATCAATACGGAGCAGGAGCGTTATCACAGGCTCGGCAAATGCCCCGTTCATTATGTCAGCAGAGCTTTTCGCGTGGAAGTAATCATGGGACGTATTCGATACACCCGGCGGATTGGATTTTATAATGATATTGTGGCTCTCCATATCTGAGAATTCCCCAGGTCGTTTGTACGGAGATAATAAATGTCCTTTGATTTATAAAAGATCCATGTGTCAAAGATAGCTTAGTGTTTCCTGGCCCACACACACAGACTCAGACGTGAATGGCGTGATCAAAGAATACATGGAAGTAGAATAACAATTAGCTTTGAGTGGCTGATTTATGCGTTCAGGTGATGACTTTGTGCTCAGAGGCAGATGACTTCCATCTCAACATAGAGCCGCTTTATGCTGCCTTCTTCTGAACTGTCAGAAACATGAAATCCCAATGAGTGATTTAGAATGTTCTCCCCGATTTAGAAACATTTATTTTTGACTTGTTAGTTCTTTGTCTTGAACAATTTTATCACCCAGAGAGGAGAATTCTGTCATCATTTAATCTGCCTCCTGTCTGTCTTTCTTCTGTGGAAGGCGAACTGATTTGTTTGACGTCTCCAGAAGTTTCAGGCGACAAGTAGTTTTACATCCACAATGAAAGTGCAAATTCTGTGCGACTTGACATAATCACAACCAGAATTAGCTCTAGATCTGTGTTTTCGGTGTCTCAGAGGTTATTTAACATTAACAATGTAGACACAATCAAAGTTAATAATCTAATGTTATATTATATTATATTATTTCTTGAATACTTGATTGTTTTACAGTCAAATACTACAATAGTAATTTTGTCTTATTTTGTTTCATATTGTTTCAGTCCTGTAATTTGTAATAATTATAAATCACGATTAATCACATCCAAAATAAACCGTTTTTTTACGTAATTTATATTAGTGTGTTCTGTGTTTAAATATTATGTATGTGTAAAGACTATACGTACAGTGTATATATTTTAAAAATATTTACATGTAATAGCATGTACATAAATCATATCATACATAAATATATTTAAAATATAAACATTACATGTTTTTCTTAAATATATGCATTCATGTGTGTGTATATCCATAATAAATATGCACACTATACATTCATTTATTAATTTATTATGTAAACAATCAATCATGTTTATTGGTTTGACAAAACTTTATTTTTTTGTAGTTGTAGAAATAAAACAATATTATTGCAATTGTTGTCATTATTATTATTAAACTTTACATTGCTTTAATTAACTCAAACATCACAATAGCCATATTTAATATATATAAATATATATATATATATATATATATATTTTTTTTTTTTTTTTAGTATATAGTTCTAGTATTTTTACACTAGATTTACAGTCTATTTTCAGTGTCAGATATTACAATGGTCACATTTAGTATACTGTTTAATTAGTGGTGGTAATAAAATAATAAACATTAATATTACTACTTCAGCCACAGCTAATACACTGATGCTGTACATAATGACACGTTTTTATCCAAGTTGTGCATCCCTCATAAAATCACAGCAAACTTTGAGGGTTAATAATTTTTTACAAAAAGCTTGCAGCCCTAATCGCAGTCAATCAGAACATCTTTGTCCAGCTATGTGGAGTTGGATTTTACCTAATAAGATTTTCCAGGGGGTGGGGCATTTGAAAAGTGACTTCTGGTTTCAGTAGAATCATTCTGTAGCATTTAGAACCAGACATGTGAAGCTCATATTATATATGAACATATAAATGATTGTTGTTTATTGCTTGAGCTGTAACATACACATCTGTTCGTTTCTAGTACCTCCCGTACTACCACAATCATTATTGACGCTAGAATATTGCATGTATCAGAGGATGACAGTCTATTCGTCATCTCTGTAATTTACCTCCTCACCTTGGCCCGGTGCTCATCCACACCTGCCTGTTTTTCTGCTTCACTCTATAGCTAACTTGTGCAGATATGCTCTCGTTTTGTGCCACTACAGCGTTTCCCCACAATTACATCCTCCTGAAGCTGGTTCTGTAGGAGGTACTTTGAGGGGCCGAGAGGCACCTGCGAGGACGTCAGCGTGTGTTTTTATGCAAGCCGGAGTGGAGGGTTGTTTGGATGTGCTGTGTTGATTGCAGTAAGGAGTAAAGAACAAGTTGCTAGACTGCAAGTGTTTCTCATGCCAGAGCGATGGCTTAATTATTAACACGACGAGCCTCAGATCTGACCGAAACTTTCACATTTGGGAAACAGTGTAATAAGAAACACATCAGGAGTGAAGTAGAGGAAGCGATAACGCGGGGTTGTGAAATCCGCCTGCTAGGGATGGCGTCTGATTTGATTTAGAGCTTGGTGCAATCTAGCTGAACCAGGAGGAAATGTCTGTAGTTTGTGCCAGGAGCTGGTTGAATAGTTTATCCTTTTAAGCTGTCAGTCTATCTGATCTCAGTCCTGACAGAAAACATCAATAACTCAGTTACTCACAAATTTAATTGTCTACCCCTTATAGATCAAGTTCAGTTTTGGCTCTTCTGAGCAAAAAATGATCCTTAGTTCTAGAAACGAAATGCCTGTATATACAAAAGATGAATGTTTAGGGTGAAAGTTAGATAAACGTTTAATTTGTCTGAATGATGTTCAATTTGAAAAAAAAATCTAACTATTATTTACTTAGTTTCTTTTATATATTTTGTATTAAATGAAACAAAAATCCCTTAGAAATTTTGCAAACAAAAAAATGTAAGATAACTACGGAAGGCCGTTTCCGCCACTGAACAAAAAAATAAATAAATAAAGTTATTGCGACATTTTATCTCACCATCTTTTTTTCTCAGAAAAGAAGACTGATATGTTCTCAGAACTGCAAGTTTATATATCACTATTCTGAATTTGTAACTCGCAATTCAGACTTTATATTTCGCAATTCAGACTTTATATCTCGCAATTCAGACTTTATAACTCTCAATTCTGACTTTATAACTCGCAATTCAGACTTTATAACTCTCAATTCTGACTTTATATCTCACAATTCAGACTTTATAACTCGCAATTCTGACTTTATATCTCTCAATTAAGACTTTATAACTCGCATTTCTGACTTTATATCTCACAATTCAGACTTTATAACTCGCAATTCTGACTTTATATCTCACAATTCTGACTTTATAACTCTCAATTCTGACTTTATATCTCGCAATTCAAACTTTATAACTCGCAATTCTGACTTTATATCTCTCAATTAAGACTTTATAACTCTCAATTCTGACTTTATATCTAGCAATTCTGACTTTATATCTCGCAATTCAGACTTTATAACTCTCAATTCTGACTTTATAACTCGCAATTCAGACTTTATAACTCT
>JAUCMU010000002.1:7360017-7373121 GCA_032275025.1 Enteromius treurensis | reverse complement strand
CTTTTGCAAACACTTGATTTATATAAGAAGTAGGAAACGATGGTGTTTGAGACTCACAGTATGTTATGTACATGTACCGAACTGTTATTATTCAACCATGCCAAAGTAAACTCAGTTTTTCATTCTATGGCACCTTTAACATGCATTTACAAAATAGACAGAGAATTTTTATTTAATGCTGACTTTTCTGTACACTGGAAGTAGTGTAACAATCATGGGAGAACATCTGGATTTGTGTAGGCCTATAAAAGAAAAAAAATTGTGAGAATGTTTGAATGTTTTCTTACTTGTTTGGAATGTATAAAAAGTTATTTGCAGCTACACTCACTCACAAAACATGAATCGCTGTGCATTAGCACATATAGCTAAAATAATATATAATCAAATATAGATAAACACAATATGGGTAAAAGGTTTGACAGCGACAATTTTTTATCAATATCACATCTTGATTTTCCGTCAGACTTAGTTCTGATGATTTCTCCAATTATTTTGTCCACATAAACCCATGCCTGTCTCATAATAGAGCTTGTATTCACCTCTGCCTTCTTCCTATCAACAACCGATGAATTGAACCAAGTGGCCACTTATTTTTTTCCCAATATTTCACAAGGACTAAAATACACGAAAGAAAATATCACAACTTGCTAAAAGTTGTGAAAGTTGCATCACAACTTTAAGTCAAGTATAGGAGAAAAAGAAATAGTAATACAGAATAATAAACATGTCAGTGCTATAAAGATATCAGGGCAGCAGCATATTTCCGATTAGTTTTTATGTGAATGATTTTAGCACAACATATATCAGTGCAAATGCCCTCATCTTGGGTCAGCCTGATAGCATTTATCCTTCAGTGCTTCTTTTTGCTGTGGAAATCCAGATCTTTCTGCTTCCGCCACAGAAATGTCAATGAAAGTTATGGATTTTATTCACAGTTCCCTTGATGATTGCGGTCTGATCTAGCAGACTGCACAAATACGCACACACACACTCAGTCTGACGGCACGCTTATCCCAGCCACTGCACAATTTACAGAGTCACGCTGTGACGGCAGCAAGTTCGACACGAGCGCAAATGAAAAATGAGAGGTTTCGAAAAAGAAGTAGAGACAGAAACACAGACATCAAATGAAAAGTTTATTGCTTCTAGTGTTCTGCGCTGAAGGGAGTGTGAGAGTCAGCATTGTCTTCATACCTCCTGTGGGTATATCTTGAGGAAAGAGAAAGAAAGAGAGAGAGCAAGAGATGAGGACGGACAAATTAAAAGCAAGAGTGAGACTGCACTCTGGCATGATTTTATTTCTAGTGTGCCGTGTTCTGATTTCTGGCCTAAAGACAATTGAGCGTTTGCTGACGATTCAGTCCTAAAACAACAGCGTGACCAATACCGGGCGGCCCGTGGTTTCTTACGCAAAACTTCTCAGAATGCTGTATGTACATGCGTGCGTGTGTTTTCGGTCGTGGCACAGGGAGACAAAGACAGCCTTTCAAGCCCAGTGTGACTGATGTATTATTTCAGATATAGTCAGAGTTCATACAGCAGACGTTCACCAGAGTTTGGTAACTGCAGCCACGCTGTGAGGAAAAAAAAGAATGTTCTGTAACATTTATATAAAATATGTCAGGTCAGGGGAGGTTCCATGCTGATTACACAAACACCCTCTTTGACATCTTTTATCAGAATGTTTACAGCATTTACACACAAGGAATAAGGAATTGTGTCTACTGAAATCTCATAGTGTCAATGTGTGTGTGTGTGTGTGTGTGTGTGCAAGTGACAGGTGAGCTGCTGATGGAATGGAATGGTCAGCAGGAGGAATAAAGAGGAGGTAATCCTGTCAGTGTGGAGTGACGAAATGGGGGACACATTGCGCGTTCTGACGTGTAGTCTGGATTAGGATTACACAGAGCTGACTTTACACACCTTCTCACTGATGAGGGAATTCCATCCAGGATTATGACGCACATCATTTATACACACACAAACACGCACACATGCTACTACATTACACCACATGGCAAAAAAAATATATATAAAATTCTGGGTTTTGTATACTGTACATTTGCAGAGTTTGTGTGAACAAATATTCAAGATTCATCAGTAAATGTATTTTAGATGTACAAAAAAAACTCATTAAGAAAGAAAATGTATTAACATTAGTAAAAATTAGTGTATAAATACAAATAATCCCTTCAATTACTGAGTATTAGCATTAGTACTTAAAAAGTAGTTAATCATTCTTAAACCAAAATGTATTTTGTTGAGAAGAATATATCTTAAATTTTTATTGTTTTGAGATTTGAAGTTGATTTTCTTACATCGTTGTTTTTGTTTTAAAGGTATTCTTGTAAATGCGTGTTGAAGACTGACATAGCAGAAAAGAAATTGTTGAATAGAGTTGATTTTGTATTTTTTTTGGCGCACAAAAAGTATTAACATAGCTACAAAAGATTGTGATTAAACCACTGATGTCACGTGGACCATTTTAACAATGTCCTTTCTACATTTGGACCTTGAACGTGACAGTTCCTTTGCTATCTATAGATGGTCAAGAAAGATCTTGAAGAATCGTAATTAATGTTCCAAAGATGAATGAATATCTTACGGGTTTGGAATGACATTTTTGGGTGAACTGTCTATCTAAGTCTAAATATAAAATTAGATTCATGCTTAAAACAAGAAACTTATAACAGTTTCATCTGTTTGTAACCTTATTTCACTCACAAACCACATATGCCACCTATGTGTATCATTTCATTTCAGTTTAATGGCCATAGCAACGAATACCAAGTGTGTCAATCTGAGTGTGCTCTAGATATGTGCAAGCACACATGCAAGCCCACTGATGGTGATCTCGTTAGGTCAGGCTACCCCATTAAGCCTATTAACCATCCTCAGAAGCACACTCATCCCTCCTTGTAGCTATTTGTGGCACGGCCCAATACACAGAGTTAGGGAAAAGCCATGAGGCAACCGAAGCGGGGGAAGCCGCTGCCGGAAACGTTTAACTTGTTTAGCCCGGACTGCCCTAAGAGCCTTGATCCTCGCATACGTCACAGCCAAGACACGCCAACTCATAAGACCGTCTTAAGAGTCTTTCCCCGTACGCACGTTTGAGTTTAAATACGGACACGGTGTAGGAAGGGATTTGAGATCGGAAAGACAGTATGGAAAAGAAGAGAAGAAAATGAGAGGGCAAATGCTGAGGATGGAGTTGGATGACGAGATCAGGCTAATATTGTTGTTAGCATACAGCTTATATACATTTCAGATCGCATTTCCTAATAATGCAAAAATAAAATAGCGTGTTTGGCTTGCTGTGCAGGAGAGCGAGCCGGGAGCTTGGCAGACTCCGAGCCCTTGCAGTTTAAACCCTTGCGAGGGCAGAGCTCGGCGTCCGGCTCAAACCCCGCGTGCCTCCAACGGAGGAAGATGTGGATCAATGGCAGAGAAGGGGAGGCGGAGGGATGCGGAATGGAGGAAAACAGGCTTATTTAAGGTGGAGACGCTTAGCTCTGATTGGGTGTAACGGGAATGAGCTGGGAATACTTCTCCTGATATTTGTTTATCAACATCACATAGAAGTCTGAGATAACATTAAAAATCTGACATTCAAAAGTCCACATGTACATAGGGGAGTTTTTCCTTCTGTTTTAAAAAAAAATATTTTTAAACAAAGAAAGCATTCTATGTAGCATTGTCAAGCGCTTGCCAAACTAACAGGTGGTAATATAATTTCATCTGTAAAGCCATGTTTGTTAATCAGAAGCCTGACAAAGTTTATAACAGCACATTTTCCTACGTCAAAAGTCAAAAGCCAGTTTCACTCTCTACACAGTTTTTTCAAATCTGGTGGGAGTTTTAAAAAATGTTCGGTTTCAGTGACCTGGTGATGCGTTTGTGTGTAGACTAATGGCCATAGAGAAAGCTGTGGTTTTGAAAGTAACCGTGTTTGTGTGGAGAGGGCCTCAATCTGACATAATGACATCATGTAGCGGTTACAGCACGCTTCAGAAACCCTCCACCTTCCCCAGCTCCACCTAGATCTGCTACAGGATGATTCATGCTGTATACGGGGGCCACTTCATACTGTACATATTCAACCTGGTATCACGCCAAGACGTGACATTATCACGTTGGTCCGCTTTGAAAAACGTGTAGCTGTCACAGTTCAGCCTCCTCAGACATGAAACTTACACGTCAGTGACAGGCATCTACCGTGATCCACACACGGATTTGGATTCAAATATTGGGTAATGGTATTGCCATTATTGCATCTGTATTGGGGTGTGATTTTTCACTGTAAACGGTCACAACAGTTTTATTTATATTACATTTATGAGCACGTAACCCAACACCTACCCCTAAACCTACCATCCATTACTAAAACACAAGATAAACCAGCAGATACAACTACCCACATTATTTATTAAAAAAGATTAATATTCCAATTCTTCCGAGGCAAAAGGATTAATCACCATCTCACCATCCGCCGTGACTCATCTGTGCTGCTTTCCAAATTCAAAAAATGCCGCCCGCCAGGAGAATCCATACGTCAGCCTTGGTTGTAAAATTATGTTGTAAAATGTCATTGGCTCTGGTGATCGATTTGCGTCATTCTACAGGATGAGAGAGTCTTTTGAATAACATATGAGCGTTAACGGCGGGATACTTTCATCTTAAAACCTTGTATTTTACTCTCTTCTTTGCATAAAGACATCGTATGGCTTTAGGAGGACTTGAAATGCAACACAGCTTGTTGGTAATGCTTTTTTTTTACTGCTTATGGTCAGTTTTTGCAATAAATACCTGTGACTGCGCTTATATTGTCTGTGTGTGTTTTATATTGTTCAGAAGTGGTTAGGTTTAGGGTAAAGGTGGGGCTAGGTGCTACAACAAAAGTATAAATTTTATATCAAATGAATCCGGTTATCCGTGGTGGATCACGGCTGATGCTTGTCACTGACTGACATTGTAATCTTTTCCGTGAGCCCATCACGGAATTTTCGACGAAACATGTTAACACAAAACGTGTAAGTTTCACGTCTGAGGAGGTTAAATCGTGACAGCTACACGTTTTTCAAAGGGGACCAACGTGATAATGTCACGTCCTGGCGTGATACCGGGTTGCGCTGGGATATATTTGCAGCAATAGCCAACAATACATTGTATAGGTCAAAATTATCGATTTTCTTAACAAGGCTACATTTTTTATTAATTTGTTTTAAACATAGTAAATTAGAGCAACTATGAATATGTCAATTTGCTGCTCAAGACTCATTTTTATTGTTTTAAACAGTTGCTGACAATTTTGTGTCAGCAGAGATATACTGGTTTCTGCCGCACTGTAACTATTTTATTAAATCTCTTTTTTAGCTTGTTTGAGTGATGTGGAAAATTGTAGAAAAAACAATCTGCATTTATATATATATATATATATATTAATAAATGTTCACATGTTAATACCATCTTATTTTTCCAAGAAGCTCTGTGACATTTACAAACTGTAAATGTCAGCTGTCAGCTTCTTTCTTTACATGCCAGCAAAACAAAAGAGATGATTGTTGACTTGAGATAGACTCAAGCTATTTACCACCTCCTGTGCATCAGTGGCCTGGTGGAGAAAGCAATATAGGTCAGTAAGTATTTGATCACCCTGTGATTTTGCAAGTTCTCTTACTTAGGAATCATGGAGGAGTCTACAATTTTCAGCATAGGTGCATTTCCACTGTGAGAGAAGGAAATTCGGATATCACATTGTATGATTTTTTTAACAAATTATTTGGGAATTACTGTGTCAAATAAGTATTTGATCACTTGAGTCAAAAAAAGAAATTGGTACAGAAGCCTTTGTTAACAATTACGGAGGTCAAAAGGTTTGCACACACTGCAGGAGGGATTTTGGCGCACTCCTCCATACTCCTCCAATTGGATTTAGTCCTGAGACTGACTAGGCCACTCCAGAACCTTGATATGCTTCATACGGAGCCACTATACTTGGTTACCCGTTCAGTCGAATCACTTCGACGTTACATATGGGATCTCGCTTGAGAGACCAATCGCCTTTGAATCCTTTGGAAAAGGCCAATGAATATTGGCGTGCAATAATTACAGCCACGTGCACCTTATCAGAGTGCGAGCATAAGAGGGCACTGCTGGATTGCACATGCAGCTTTTCGCTTTCGGAGCCTTGTCTCAATGACATCGAGTCTGCTGGAAGAGAATCTACAAACAAACAGAGTTCCTGTCCGAGTTCAAGCGGGAGACCTCGATCACTGAGTGCACGCGGTGCCGCGAAAGGTCTCTTCTGGGCAACCGGGCATCAAAAAAGAACAATTTCCTCACGGTTTCATAGCCATTCTCCATGATGTCTATGCGACCGTGCGCTTCTGTGTGAGGGAGTTTCCTCTGCTCTTTAGACGGGTATGAGCGCTTTCTTGCGTGTTTGAACAAAAAAAAAAAAAGGCACGTTGAGGCAGCGCTTGACCGCATGACCATCGCTACACTGCGTTCGCGCTTCTCGTTCATGTGACGGCTTCCCTCGCGTCCTTCCTGCGGTGAAACGGAGAGCTTTTCGGCGGCCAGAGCAGTGCTGTTCCCCGAATGCTACCGGGCTGAGCGTTTCCTTTGGAACATCCTCCGAGCCACCAAGGCAGTCGGTTTGGAGGTGCCGCGTACGCCTTTGGCCGATTAATCTCGGCTGGATGATTGGTATCTGAGTTCTCGGACCGCGGCCCTGTCGTGGTCCCCCTTGGTGCCCTTCTTCTCGGAGGTGCATGAGAAGCTGACCGGATCGTGGCGAGCCCCGTACTCGTCATGCCTGGCCCCCTCTCCCCTCTCCACCCTCGACGGAGGTGCAGCCAGGGGGTACGTGTCGATCCCACAGGCCGAGCGCACTGTGGCAGGCCCGCGCAGCTCCGCTGCCAGGCTTGGACCGCCTCGGACGGGGGCGGGTCAGGACATGGGCTGACTTTAGCAGGGGAACTTTCCGTGCGATGCAAGATTTTAAAGCATGACGTCTTAGTGTGTTACTGATAGTAGCCTTGGAAACGATGTTCCCAGCTCTCTTCCAAGCATTGACCAGCTCCTCCTGTGTAGTTCTGGGCTAATTCTTCTCCATCCTTAGCATCATTGATACCCCACGAGGAGAGATCTTCCACGGGGCCCCAGTCCAAGGGAGATTGACAGTCATCATTAGCCTCTTCCATTTTCTGACAATTGCTCCAACAGTTGTTCTTTTTTCACAAAGCTGCTTGGCAATTTGCTTGCAGCCCTTTCCAGCTTTGTGAAGGTCTACAATTTGGTTTCTTGTGTCTTTTGACAACTCTTTGGTTTTGCCCATGTTGCTACTTAGACTTTGTCTGATTGTGGGGTGCACAGGTGTCTTTATGACAGCTAACGACCTCAAATGCTACTAATTTAGAATCATTAGCAGAGTATAGCTGGACTATTTAAAAGCAAAAGGTCTTTGAGGGTCAGAAATCTGGCTGATAAGCAAGTGATCAAATACTTATTTAACACAGTAATTCCCAAATAAATTGTTAAAAAAATCATACAATGTGATTTTCTAGATTTGTCTCTCACAGTGGAAATACACCTTTGCTGAAAATTGTAAACCCCTCCGTGCTTTCTAAGAGAACACAGGGTGATAAAATACGTATTGACCCTATATCTACAGGTGTCGATTTCACTGACAACCTTTCATGGGCCCTGAACACCTACCACTTCCTATCATTCTCTTCCTAAAAAGCCTTAGAAAAACTGTAAACCTGACAGCATCCAAACTGTACTAGCTGGTGTACTGCTGTGGTAAAAGCGTTGGAACCCTATTGTCCAGTTGTGTGCAGATAAAAAAAGATTTTAAAAGAAGATTAGCGGCAAAAGGAAGGATCTGTGGTATATTCTTTCTCCTACAGTCCCTAAGTCTAAGCAGTCTACAGGCAGAAGCAATCAGACTTCAGACTGTCAGTCTACTCAAGCCTGTCTTGACAAAAATTATTTGCCTGAACTGAACTTTCCATGAAATCACCCAATCTCTTTTCTGTCTAGTCTTGTGCATTTGACTGTTATGAGAAGCATCACAATAAGCCCGACTTTACTCAACTTTTTTTCCCCGACGTTGTTTTCCGATAAAAGTCTCTCTGCATTGCAGTTCTACGTTCCTTCAATCTCAGGTGAGGAGGTTTTATTCATAGATGCATTTGAAGATAGAAGCCTGGCCGCCTCGTGCCTCTGAGAGATTCTTCCCTCTGTGAGTCATGGCAGATTTATTGAAATATTTCATGGTATATTTCTCACAACCAGACCATCGGATTTGAGTTATGGATGACCAGTGAGATGCGCGGTCAAGCCACTGCTCAAGTGCAATCACAAAGCAGTCCTCTGAATATGAAACTCTTCAGAAAGCTAATATATAATTCAACTGTATCAATCTCCCCATGCTCCAGCTTTCTGCGCTCTGAATCCTGCTCAGAAATCTATTAGTCAGGCCTTTGATGCATTTAAAATTTGCTCTGCCTGAATAGAGTAGGAGAGTGTCCCTTCCAAAAAGTTCGGAAACTTGGAAATATCGGAGCCATTTATTGTCGTGTCCCCCTGTATGATAAAACCATCGTATATTTTTTCCACTTTCTTTATGGAGGTTTTAAAAAGTCATATAGACTCTGTCTTTGCCAGCATAGTTTGGCTATAAATCTCCCAGCATGGGAAATAAGCCCTCGTTTTACACTGGGCTGTAAAACAGTTGCGAAAGGAGTGCAAAAGAAGATAAATGAAAAATTAAAAGGCCATTTTATGGCGACCCTCATCTGATATCAATGTATGAAGGACGAAAGACAAGAAAGAAAACTTATTTTTTGTAACCGTCAGCTAAATCTACAATATGCTAGAGCGGGTTATAAGCCCTACAGAGTTTCAAGTGTATCACAGGTTTGGGTGATAAGTATTTGTATTAGCATAATGTGATGGCAATGAGAGCTTCCTTTCCCTTCTCCTTGACTTTCTGACAGTGTTGTGTAGCTGTGCAATAGGCACGCTTACCGACAGGGCCTCATTAGCTCTCAGTGTTGGCTGAGCAGCGCTCCAACGCGAGGCCTCGGCTCCACATAGGCACTGCATACTGCTGGGAAATCTCTCTCTCACTCCCCAAGGCAAATATAGTCCTGGCAAGTTAGTTTGCACATTTTTAGACTTGGAGAAAAGTTGCACGGATGACTTCCCTCCGACCTGAATTCAGGTTTTTCCCCAGCCTATATTTTATGGAGACTTTACAGGATAAGAAATGCAACTTGTGTTCTAAATGGGTCTGCAAATGGGTTTAAAAACTGTGATCGTGTGTTATTACATGAAATAGTTTTTTATTTTTGAAAATTTAGCACAATTTGTTTGTCAGTCTGGTGGTGAAATATCGGATTTCAGTCTTTAAAAACCATACATAAATGTTTTTACACTAATCAGATAAACATCAACAAAACTAAACAAAAAAAATGACCATGTAATACGATAAAATATCTTCGCTTTCTTGCAAACGATACAATAAAGATTGAAAGAATGTATAACTTGAAGGCCTTAAGCCTTGGGACCTTGAGACCAAAAGCCAGACCCATAAAATTTAAAAATGGCTGTGACGACTGTTATGTAAAAAATAAAATGGGTATGATCATTTGAATAAGGGGTGTCACGATATACTGGTATTAAATCATTATATGTTAGGGGTGCTGCAACTAGTGCCATCCTTAGCTGAAGTGGTGCCCCCCTCATACGTACCAATAAGTACATATCACTGCACTTTCCAAAAGAAATTAAAACTAAAGGCAGGTTTGATTAATAAAGCTAAAATGTTGCATACTCGATGAATGTCATGTGACTTTTAAAGCAATATTTATATGCTGGGAGATTTGAAAATGCTTTTGACTGTTCACGCTGATGTTTGCATGCATCACACATATCCAGCTTAGTATCTATAGATTTTCATAGACACTAGGTTTATTCAGTAGATCACAGAGTGCAGAGACATACTTGGTGGGCGAGGAGCTCCGGTTCGAATCCTGTGTAACTACTGTTCGACAAAACAGTTCAAATCTGTGCATGAAAGGAAGTTGAAATAACACGGTTGCATCAACAAAAAGTGTTTTCATATAAGTTTTGCATTTGTTAACACTATCAGGATTTGGTGTAGGGCATATTTCCAACATGATAGAGTAATAACTTTTAGCAACAGTCCCTGTTGCTACCTATATCAACATTAAAAAAAAAAATCCATTGTTTAATTATTTCTATAAATAGATTTCTATAGATATCTCAATACATCGTTATCGTTTATTTTTAGTGCACTACGTTTTTTTTTTTGTTTTTTTTTACTTTACATATTTGACTTTTTAACAAATTTATCTTCATGATGTGTATTTTTTCTTGACTGTAAATCTAAAAATGTTTTGCGTCTGTAATTTTATGCATGCACAGCATCTTTCTTTTACATCTATATACGATTGAATAACTCTCAGGTGTGCAAAATGGAAAACACTGTTACAGTTTGTACCACGTAATCCGTGCGATCTTCACCGGGCTCAAGTCTATTAATAAGACCTAAACTTTTCACCTTGTCCTCATGTTCGGGATGCATTACAGGCGAGCGGAGTTCCAGCTAGCCCATCTGTGTGGTTAACTAAGCATGCCCGGCGGGGGAAAGACGAGCGCAGTTAATTCGGGATCACAGCGCTAACACACTTCAACAGCGCAGAGGCACTGCAACTAAACATCAAACACGTTATTTAAACCTCGCTCAGACAGAAAAGCGCAGCGGCCTGAAAAACTGAGTATCACTTTGGGCTCCTCTCATATATGAAATGTGATTTTAAAAAGCAAACTCTCTGAAGTCTCACAACTTGCGGAGCATGTCATATTTCGGCCCCTTCCGCACCCAATCCTCCGTCTCTAGGGAAACGAAGGCTCAAAACAGCCAGTAAAACACAGGAGGAATATCTCCAGATCAAAATGGGCCAGCGTACTGTCAGATTTTATGACCCAAGGCCAGTGTGGAGCGTAGCATGGTGCTTGTCTTCTCAAGGCGATCCTGAAAGGCTCTAACAAAGCCCACTCTTTGAATGACACCCAATTCCCACAGTGACACCCCATCACTACAGCCAATGGTGCAGTAAATTCCCCTGCCAGCGTGACTCAACCTAGCAAGGAATCAGCCGTAACACCTGCTGTCTTCGCTGGCCGCTGGAACCGGCGTCTCGGGTGCGCGTGTTTGAGGTCAGGCGTCTGTGCGTATGGAGCATGTGCACTTTGATGGATAGTGCGTGTAACGACATTACCTCTCGGTTGTTTGGCAGGCATGTTCGGCTGGGGAGATGTTTGCAGCGTCAGGCTGCTCCGGAGCAATCTGAGAAGCCCGCCACTTAATGCACACGGAATACAAATCACCATTAAGCCATGCTAAGTGCTAGTTCAGCAATGCTAACATAATTTACCTCAACAATAATAGCCGCAATCTCAATTGCCCCAAGGGAAATTGATTTAATATAAACTATTAGCTGGTCATTTTCAAAGAGATGTGTTGTTATGGATTCAGAACGCAAGGTCACGCTTTGTAACAGGATATTAGCCGTCTGCATTTTAGAGCAGATTGCTAACGGGCCCAGGCGTTTATGATACTGCCTGGGATGCTTTTTTTTTTACTTTTTTTTTTTTATGTATTAACAACCAAAGGTTGGGATGCAGTTGTGATCACTGGTAAAACATTTGAATGTAAAGCTGGGGTTTCAAACTTGTATAGACCACTCAGACTCTCCAGTGACCCTGACTCTTTTTACAAAAAATAAAATAAAAATTAATAAAATAAAATAAGCTAAGCTAGCTAATAGAAATTATTTTTTTAACATTTGTAAATGATTAATTACATAAATCTGTGATTAAATTAAGATTATATTTACTAATATTGGTATATATTTATATTATAATATAAAAAAAGTGTAATATTAAAAACAAATAATAAACATGTAATTTAAACTATAAATAATATAACATAAAAATACTTCATTAATTTCAAATGTTTTATTTCAGATTTATAGCCTATTTTTTGTTTAGCTTTCAACGACTCATATCTCTTTACTAAATATACAATTTATGTAAATCAAAGAAAAATAACTCAACTGTAAAAAGTTTTACTTTGTATTGGTTTGACTTTTGATTTGACTGACTGCGTGAGTCCTAACTTTTGACTGTTTTTGTATGTTGTCAATATAGATTTCATTTGTAAAAAGACCAAGCTGTTATGAAACAAAATCAATTCATCATCTTCCTGTTGTTTCGAGCAAACCACACCATGCTGTCCACGATGCTGTTGTGTATAGTCATCCAGGCATAAGAGAAAAGAGAAGAAGATGGGGGAGTTGGAATGCCCACAAACCACAAAAAGAAAGGAATAGGAAAGAGAGAGAGAGAGACAAGAAAGGGGCAATAGTTGTATTTTGTCGCTCTGTAGCCTGGTGCTTCTCCCTGTGGAGGGGCTGCTGAGATGTCGGTTAGAGTTACTGAGATGTGACGGCCTTGGGAAGAGTCCCGTCAGTTGAGATTTAGAAGCTGGGCTGACCAGGGAGAGCCTGGAAGGTTAGTGTAGTGAATTTATTTTGAGAAGTGGCACTGGGGAGATACTTCTTCTGCTCATATATATATACATGTATACAGTGGGGCAAAAAGCCACCAATTGTGCAAGTTCTCCCACTTAAAGAGATTAGAGGTGCCTGTAATTTTCATCATAGATGTACCTCAACTATAAGAGACTAAATGAGAAAAAATCCAGAAAATCACATTGTACGATTTTTAATGAATTAATTGATAAATTGCTCCGTTAAATTTAGTATTTGGTTTCAAGATTTCTGGCTGTAACTTCTTCTTTAAGAGGCTTCTCTGTCCTTCTGTATTAATGGCATCTGTTTGAACTCGGTATCAGTATAAAAGACACCTGTCCACAACCTCATACAGTCACACGCTTAACTGCACTACCGCCAAGACCAACGAGCTGTCAAAGGACACCAGAAACAAAATTGTAGACCTGCACCAGGCTGGGAAGACTGAATCTGCAATAGGTAAGCAGCTTGG
>JAUCMU010000002.1:7347165-7357353 GCA_032275025.1 Enteromius treurensis | reverse complement strand
AAATATAAATAAACACACATGCATGTATAATTTAATAAAAATATGCCATGCTTATATATTAAATATCTTTATACATAATGTTAATAATATTAATAAAAAAAAAATAAAAAATATGTATGTTTACACAGTAAACATGAAATATACACATTAAAATAACGAATTTGAAAAATGTACCAATGAATAAATAGTAAAAAGTAAACTAAATACATTTTTTAATATTTAATTAAATAATGAATGTATAAATAAATAAACAAAATATATTAAAATAAGTAATACATCTAACAGTACAATGCTATAGTGAGTAGGGGAAAATTTAATAAAGTAACCTAGTAGAAACAAAATATTTTACCAAAAAAAAGATGTAGGATTTGCTTTAAACGAATTTTTACTTGTGAAATTAAATGCAATTAAAAAATTGCGTTTTTATGCAGAAATAATGAAATTGTTGTGTTTTACAGAGTTTAAATTTAGTGTGTATATATATGAAAATATATAGGTACAATTTAAATGTTAGAAATTGTGTCTCTATATATATTTGGGGTTCGTCCCCTTTAGTCCGAGTATCCCAGATTTAATCCGAGGTGGATAAATATCCCTCCCTTTCTGCTCTACAAAATGGGGACAGAATGTTTATTTGGCATTTCCAGAACTGACAGAAGTTACTGGCGTTTTTCTGAAGCATCAAAGTTCTGTTCAGCAGTCGGATACAGGCTGTGGGATCGGGCTTAGGGCCCAAGAATAAGCAGCATAAGCTTCCAGATATTTGTGGAGTGAACAATGGTCATCTGACCATGTGTACAATTCAGAGTCTGTTCAATATGTATGTGTATGCCCAGCAAAGCCTTCGTTCCACTGAATACTTGTGATGCATTAGATTCAGTAGAGAGAGCATCTACGCCTCAACTCATGTAGAGCCAAATATCAGAGACAGTACGGTTTGAATTCTGAAGAGAGTTTGTGTGCAGGAGTGTGTGCATGTGGGTTTGTTCCAGGGGCGATTTCTGAGTTGTGCCCTCTCAAATAAAAAGAAAGAAAGACAAAAGAAAAGTGAAAAAAAATCATTTGGCTGTACAACGATAAAAAATAAAGAAGTACAGTGAAATATGAGCAACAATGACATCAGCGAATGAAAATTTTGCTCGATTTGTTTGCTGTGTTTTCAGGCTGATTCAAATGGATCTTTTTAAAATAAAATTAAATAGAAAAATTATATATTACATAATATTACTGTACAATTTTACTGTAATTTAGAAAAAAAACTAAACTAAAAGGAACTAAAAAGAACCAGTTCATAAGGGTCATGTGTTTGTGAATCACACTACACTGGACATTTTATATATTTTGATTGACTAAAAAAAAAAACACTTCATAAGAGTCATTTGTTCATACAATAGAATACAAAATATTTCATTTTATTTTCAATTTAGCTTTTTATACATACACAGTTGGAGTTGAATAATATTTTACAGTATTGCTGTGTTTTTACTGTAGTTTTGATCAAATAAATGCAGCATTGTAAAACATAAGAGACTTCTTTTACAAATGTAATTGATCATGTTTTTGATTTACAACAAAACAGACTACACTTATCACATTTTAGATTTTTGACTTACTAAAAATAACCAATACATAACAGACGTGTTTGCAAAACAGATTACACAGGTCATGTTGTATGTTTTTGATTTTTTTTTTTTTTTTTTGCAAAAGAAATACAATAAAAATGTGTACATTATAGTTATTTGTTTGGGAAACTGAGAACTTGTTTGGGTACACTGAAAGTAGTTCATTAAATGTTCAGTTCAGAGTTTTTTTTTTAAATCTGAATCAAAATTGATAATAAACTTTTTTTGCACTGCCACGGTGTTCCCATTATTCAAAATGCATTACACTTGGGAAAGAGAACAGGAAGGCATTAAAAACAGCCTGTACCGCAAGTTCTTTTTTCATTCCAGTGTTGGCCTGTCGCTCTCTTCCTATAATGAACCTCATTATGTTCAATTACCTCAGAGATGCTGCTGTCCAGAGGGAGCTGCACTCAGACCTCTGGGGAGCCGCGTCTGAAAACACACGGTCAACACACAACATCAGTTATAGGCTGTTTTATTACAGCTATGAGAGGCCTGGCTGAGGTGTGTAGGAGGGCTTGTGGGATGTTTGTTTGGAGACCCGGAGTGTGCCTGCGTGGTTCCACTTTACACTTCCTTTAAAGTTATTTTACATAGTAATTGATGTATACAGCTCGATGTGGCTGAGAGCTTTAACCCACCGCGATGGCATAATAAAATATTTATAGTTTGCTTGGAGATTTCTTGCAAATGAAATCGTCTCTGCCCTTGTTTGTTTATATTTAATAACCAGATAAATATTATTTTTGACTTAGCTTTAGTTTAGTTACACAATTTAAAAGATATTTTCCTCTTAAATAACTTCAAAGTGCATGTTTTTTTTTTTTTTTTTAATTGGTGGCGCATTTAGTTTTAAAAGAGAAACCTGAATGTGGTTAAACTGCTTTAAATGAGGATTTGGCAACTTGGGAAGCTAACACTCTAACACTGCTGTATTCAATTTAAAGTTTTTTGGTGATATGACAAGGCTAACGGTTTAGGCATTGACCAACTTTTTTATTAAGAGAGCTTTGAAAGGTCACACTGATGGCTGGCCGTGAGGATGTGTTCTTTCTTTTCTCCTGAGAAAAAAAAAGATCCATAAAACTCATCGGCTAATATTCCGGCAGGTTGTTACAGAGCGCCAATGAGGCTCAAAATCTCAGAGTGAGTTTTATGGAAAGCAGAAGGTTAGGACTAGTGACCTTGTCTCCGTTGATTAAACTGTGCCGCCACATGGCGGATATCTTATGATCTGCCAGATTTTTTTCCCTGTATTGTCATTATCATTAAACAAAGCAAGGTAAAGATGCCTGGGGAATTATGGCTCCGTTAGCCTTTGACCTTTGCATTAGCACTTTGACCTTTCCGTTAAGCTTGCCTGATGATGGACACTAAAAGATGTATTAACTTAAACCGTATCCTTAGGCCTCTTTTGCACAGAGGTCACAATGATAATAAGTCTGAACTTTACTTTTATTCATACTCGACTGGGTAAAGAACCTGCAAATGTCATAAATAGCAAGTTTGTAAATGAATAAGTGAGCTCAAGCATGTGTGTTTCAAATCGATGAACGCTCATTCTGTACACTATTGACTGAAATGATGTTAGATTTGAATCCTGGCTGATCCATATTCCATTTGCCCTCTGACTGAAAGCCATCATAAAATAATTTTTCCCAGCAGCAGAGAATTGATTTTCGCACTCAGCACAATATTTGAACATAATCATCGACTGAAATGTTCACTTTTTTAAAATTGTAATTTCTTTCTTGTTTGTTGGTCAGTGTTCATGGGTTAAAAGTCACAAAGAATCCGAATAATGAAGGTGTCACAATTAATGGTGCTGTGTTGATTGTTTGTTCCGGCAGCGCTGAGAGATAACCGGATTGAGCTGGTCCGAGCCACGTCACAGGAGCTGACGATCAGCATCAGCGAGGTCACGCTGGCAGACGAGGGGATGTACACCTGCTCTCTCTTCACCATGCCTGTCAAAACAGCCAAGGCTTTTCTCACCGTCCTGGGTAAGACATCATTTAACACATGATGTGTGTGGGATTACTTCCTAAATCAGTCAGCTCAAGCGTTGAGTTGTTTAGCCTTGACGTGTTACTTTCATAAGCCAGTATTATTAACATTAGTCATGAGTTGTGTGCAGTAAAGATATTTATATTCACACTGTTATAAAATGTTTCCTTGGCAAATGAAGGATCAGCATGTCCATAAATAATTAAATTAAATTAAATTAAATTAAATTAAATTAAATTAAATTAAATTAAATTAAATTAAATTAAATTAAATTAAAAATTTGAAATAAATATATTACTTTTATGTATTAAATGTAAAATGTATTAAATTATAAATTTGTTATTTTAATTGTGATAATAGTTTTGAATATTACTGTTTTTACTGCATTTGTTTGTTTTTTTTCTAAATCTTATCAACCCCTTTTGAACACTGGGATATGGATGGGTGCATTTCATGAAAGAGAGAAATATTGCTATATTATTGCTAAATGTGTGCAACCAGTCTAAACTGGGTTACAGTGAGACCATTTAAAGGCAGCTACACTGAACCATTAACAAGTATAAAGAAAAAAAAGACAAAATTTGTCGTTTCCAGAAAGTAGATAGATAATTAGAATTTTACCTCGGTGGGGGCGTTGCAAATCTAACTTTGGCCTGGATCAGGATTTAATTAAATGGATTCACCCGGTCGCCTTCAACAAAGACACAGATGATCACAGAACAGTGTTGAGAAATGACACAGAAAGAAGTTTAATTAGTTTCCTCTATCAACTTTTACTACTTTTGTCAATCAAAAGTCAAACAGACTTTCTATCAAGTCCCAAACATTATCCAGAGTTAATGTCAGCTGTGACAGCCCATAAACAGTGCTTAATGCCATATTTCGGCATTAATTAGGAGCCCAATTAGTTAGTCTCATTTTAATTAGTTGGCGTACACCATTAAAATCATTATAGTTGTACACTCTGTAAACAAACCTGCACTGCATAAATTTTTTGCTCATTGTGAATACATGAATGGCTGCAATTAATTTCCATGTTGTAATTATTATCTTGGAAATATAAGCAGTAATATACAGTACACAATGCTTAGTTCTCAATCAAACTTATTATATTAGTTGTTATGGATATTACGCATACGTTTGCCACATATATAATCGAATTTTTCCTGAATTTACATTTTGTATCTTGGTTCGTTTTTTTTTATCTTGGAACAATATTTAGAAATGGCACGTCATCCAGTGGAGGTCACAGGCCACGCTGCAGTAGAATGACTGATGTATTTACTCTGTTGCTTTTTAATGCATAGTACATTGTGGTTGTTTCTGCTTTGATTTATTTCTTAGGAATGTGATTAAGGTCTCTTACTCAGGGGAGCAATAAGGCCTGTGAACTGAATGCCAAACGTCTGATCTCATCTTCAATCAAAGCAAACCCAATATCTAATTTTCCTGACTAATGTTCCCTATTGATTTTTCTTTGTCTCAGCCTGCTACCTCAGTGAGGAAGCTCCTGACACAGAAATGTATTTGTGGACCACAGAATTTCCTGCGCACTTGAAATGTTTCATAAGATTTAAATGCTGATCGCTTCTGGAAGGAGACATTAAGACCACTGCTTTGAATCGAGTCACATGAATCTTTTGTATGCTATAATTCAGGCTTTCGTGTGTACATAAACCATCAATTATATGCTGGAGAGGAAAAGTTGTGTGAATGAGCCTTATGACAGATTGACAGCAAAAACCTAAAATGAATTGCTGTTGATTGTAGGCCATTTTAATGATCTTTCATCCTCGTTGAGGCTAATGTTGATACATTTCAAAAGCTCAGGGTCATGAAGATGTGAAAATAATACATTTATTTGGCAAAGATACGTGTGTGATTAATTACATTTTCATTTGATTAAATAATCAGCATATGTAATTAATTCAATTTTAAATGTAAAACTGATTGTCAGCCTTAGTTATAAGCTCCATTTTATTGAAGATACTTTACTGTTTTTAAACTCTGCAATAATATGATCAAATAACCACTGGATAAAGGGTCTAAATTTAAATTAACCTCATTGAGCGACAAAAAGACCCCAGGCAAAATAGAAGAACTGGGGTAGCTCATAGAAGACGATAAATAAAATATCTCTAATCTTTTTCCATTAAATGACCTGCTCTTCATATTTTGAACTCTAAGCCGTCTTTCTCTCTTTCTCAATATTTAGGGGTGCCTAAGAAACCAGAGATCAATGGACTCACCAAGCCTGTGCTGGAGGGAGATCAAATCACTCTGTCCTGTGTGACCTCTGGCAGCAAACCTGCGGCTGATGTCCGATGGTTCAAGAATGAGAAGGAGGTCAAAGGTGAGGAGAGTTGGTGTAATTCATTTAAACTCATATTATAAGACAAATCCCTAATAGGTTGCTTGTAAGTACATGTCATAAGCTCAGTATTGCAGAAAGCCTACTGTACGTTCGGTAAAATATGCAAGTAACTACTCATGTAGCATCTTCTCCACAAATCCATCAGCATATAAACAACCACCCCACTCTCAGTCAGACGGGAAGTTGGGGGGGGTCATGCAGTGACAGCAAGCGAAGAATTCTCTAAGTAGAAACTGGCTCTGCCACGCATACAATACAGATGGCATTGAGTGCCTTTGTCGTGCTTTTGCAGCACTTCTAAAAATACAGCGCTTCTAATTAGCAACGAGGCGACGTTTCCCACGCTGACTGATTATTGTGTCTCCGGTGGACGGAACCATGGGGCCTTTACAGTGAAACCCCAGAGGATGAAGCATTGTGCTACGGTTTTTTATGTCTTTGCAATGACTTTGTTTTGTGGGGATTAGCTTGTTTATCTGTACTTTGCTGTATTAAACAGTATTTAACCATATACGTAATAATATCTCAGAGCAACAACCCTAATAGGCGAGCTTGCGCACCATTTAGCTCTTTTATATTTTTGTTTTGTTTACTCTCTCTATTGAATGTTGTACCGGTTGCGCTTTTCGGTGCGATTACAGTACAGTAAACACGCACCAGAGCTTTCCTGCTTCAAAAATGACGGAAAATCCATACGACTAGATTTGTGTGATGGACAGATTGAAATCTAAGCAAATATTCACAGATCATTTTCCCCTCCGGTGAGCTGTTAACTTCTGGGACCAAATCAAGAGCGATTTAGCGAACCAGGTCAACCAATTAATCTGACTCACAAGAATCGTGAATCGTTTCATGAATCAAACATCGCTACTTCTCTCAGGGACGCACCGTACTAAGAAAACCCTGGAAGTTGTGTGGTTAAGCTGTGCTTTATACATACTTTATGGTTGTTTTTCGGTTATTTTGGAGCTTGATTGTCCATGTTCTCATTCACCCTGAAAAAGTCGCCTTTTGTCAAGAAAATAAAGTCTTTCGGGTTTGGAACAGAATGAGGGAATTGTCATTTTTGGGGTGAATTATTGCTCTCATTTATAACCAAGAAAGAAGGAAATAAGAGAAGTACCTAAAGCCTGAGTAAGAAAGTTTAGCCTCTTATCAGTGTCAAGGGTTCTTATAATTTTGACTTCGAACGGGAATCCTGATTAGACTCCTTATCAGATATTACGTCTGCGGTCAGTCCCTCTGGTCATTTGATAAACAGACAGAATTTGCGGGAAGGGGAGGATTTTCAGAGCTTATTTCATTTCATTAAGGGATCAGTGATGTTTCAGATGAGAACGGCGGAAAAGTAAGCTGCTTTGTTTAAGATTCCTTTAAGAAACTGATACCTGATCTCCTTACGCGTGACTCCGGCTTGGTGTAGTCAAAGATAAATGATACGATCTTCGTATTCATTACCAATCTTGGTGTTTAAGTTATGTGTAGATCTATTATTTGATTTAAAACAACAAAAAAATAGATGCTTGAGCAATAGAGCAATGCTGTTCATTTCTTCACAATACTAAATAATTCTGTTGTTTTCTTCTAAATAACTGTGATTATGCTTGATTAATTCAGCAACATTTTTCTCCAGCTGTTAGGTCAGAGATAAATATGACCATTAACACAATTTTCACTCCCTCTCTGACTCTGAAACTTGAGTCTATGGCTTTTTTCTGTTGTGTTAGTCTAATTTTGCCGTGTTGGGGTTTGTTCCTATTGTGTTGTGCTCATTTCATTGTGTTGTGGCTTGTTTTAGTTGTGCTGTGGAAATACAGTGGATACTTTTGTAATGCAGGTGCAAATTATTGTACGCAGGTCTGTAGCAAAGACACCTTTCATCCATCAAAAAAGTTAGAACGGCATTACCTAACATGAATTTTTGTGAGCAGGTGGTTTAAACGAGAAAGGAGCATGTGGTAAATATATTTAGATGCCACACGTAGCTTGTAGTGTGAACTTGGGAAGGGGTTTGCTAAGGTCTCTCTTACTCGCGTCAGTCCACAGTCTCATAAAGCCTGAAGTTTATGGCCTCTCAGTTGATTGCAAAGTGTCAGTCTTAGATATTTTCATCATGAATGTGTGTTGTGATGGATGGATCCAATAAGACAAGAACACATTTCAAGGATGCATGAAAAAAAGTGGACCCCAGAGGGATGAAACACACAAATATAAACTCACAGGATGTTTTTTTTTTTTCATATAATTAGAACTTTCAATCAATTGGTATTCCTGTTTTGTTTTTATGTGTGTGTGTGTGTGTGTGTGTGCATATATATATATATATATATATATATATACAATAAATAAAATGGTGTGTGTGTATGCCCCATGTTGGATTTAACAAATAACTTTTTATTTATGTTGTTTAATTTATTTTTTTGTTGATCACTTAAATAATAAATGCCCAAATAAATAAATAAATACATGTAGAAATACATAAATAAATGCAGAATAACACAAATGGTAAAAAAATAGTATGATTAAAAAATAACACTTTTGACAAAATAATTTATTTGTTAATTTATGCATATCTGCATTTATTTTTATTTATGTTTAATTTTTTTTTCAGTGTTTAATTGTTTATTTATTCATATTTGTACTTTGATTTATTTCTTGTCCTCCATCCATGCATATAACAAAATGACAACACATTAAAGCCCCACCTAGAATTAAATACTGAAGACAAGAAAAAATAATAGCAATGAAAGATTTAGTAATGTGAGTTATTATATATATTATTATATTGTCGAGTTGTCTTGGTTTCATGGCAGAGAGGTGTAAGTAAACAAAAGGATATTGCTTTTCGGCTGTGGTCACTCCAACTGGTCGGTCTGTTGTTTTCCTGTAGAGCTTCTTTCTGTCTGCTTTTGTGTTTGCGGCCTTCCTGTTGCTGTGTTTGTGAGTCATGGCAGCTGTTGTCATCGTGGTTTTCAGCACCTCTTCACCGCCGTGTGAGGCTGAACTGCGATAAACGCATTTATTTTGGAAGCCTGGACTGGGAATAGCGGTTGCATTATTGTGGGATCTCTGGGACTGTAGCAACGCTCAACCTGGTATTAAATTTGTGCCGGTCTCCAGGATGCAAGACATCTAACACTTTCTCCTCCTGAGTATGCAGAGCCCAAGATGCTCTGTGTTTGTGTGTGTGTGTGTGCGTGTGTGAAATTGACAGCTGTAATGGAATCCAATTTTACCACCTCTCACATTCTCACATGCCCCTCTCTCTCTCTCTCTCTCTCTCTCTCTCTCACACACACTCTGTTCCTCGCTCTCTTTCTATCTCCGGCTCCTTATTTTCATCATTAGAGTAAAATTGTGCATCTGTTTATTGCATGTTAAACTAAACTGCAAATATTGTGTAGACCGCATCTTGGCAGCCATCTTTTCTGCAGCCCATGTAGTGTGTGTACAGTTAATACAGTGGCCCCAGTGGGGTGGAGTGGGGTTCAATCCAATAAATGTTTCATGAGCACAAATGTATTACAATTATTTTTGAAGGAACATGTAACACTGAAAAGTTATACTTGACCATAAACGTACCTTGGTGCACTTTTTTAGTGAGATACGAAATATATACCAATAAGTACATATCACTGCACAGTAGGTTCGTTCGGTAGCTCACAGAATACAGAAATGTGCTTGAGATGTGAAGAGCTCAGGTTCGAATCCTGTGTAACTACAGTTCAAATCTGTGTAAAAGGAACCTGAAATTGCACAATTGCATCAACAACTGCCTTTTAGGTTTGCATTTAGTTAACACTAAACATCCAGTTTATGGCTGGATTTGGTGTAGGACATATTTCCAACATGATAGAACATTAACTTTTAGCAGGATATTTCAATTCTGAACCAACACAATACCTATATCATAAACCGTGTCAGGGATTACGTATTGAACGTGTGTTTTAGCATCACTGCTGCGAAAACTTGCAGTAAGGTACTTAAAACCGTGTTGCACTAAAAGTGCCCAGAGGTACATATTTTTACACGGCCAAGTTGGAAAAATGAATTAAGCTTTGCCATCATTGGAGAATATTACATCTGAAAAATGTTTTACTATATGTGTATTTGATCACCCTGTGATTTTGCAAGTTCTCTTACTTAGAAATCATGGAGGGGTCTACAATTTTCAGCATAGGT
>JAUCMU010000002.1:7322125-7347065 GCA_032275025.1 Enteromius treurensis | reverse complement strand
CGTGGCGAGAGTGCTAGACCAAAGGGGAGAACCCGATACTGAAAGGTTACGTGCTTGAACGCAAATCTGAGGAACCTTCTGTGTGACGGGTGGATTGTCACATGAAAATAAGCATCCTTCATGTCTATTGTAACAAACCAGTCCTCGGACCTGACTTGAGACATTATTTGCTTTAATGTGAGCATCTTGAACTTCAGCTGACTGACTGAGCGGTTCAAATGTCTGAGGTCTAGAATGGGCCTCAGCCCTCCGTCCTTTTTTGGCACCACAAAATACGGGCTGTAGAAACCGCTCTCTCTGCCCTCGGGCGGGACCACCTCGATGGCCCCCTTTTTTAGAAGAGAGAGTACCTCCTGCTCTAACACCTGAGCATGGTGTTTGCCTACTAGAGTGGGGGTCATTCCGTTGAACAAAGGAGGCTGTTCTGCAAACTCGATGAGATAACCGTTTTTTATAACATTCAGAACCCAACGAGAAATGCCTGGTAGTGTTTCCCAAGCTAGCAGGAACACTACTAAGGGTACCAGCCGTTCGCTGGTATTTAGTTTTTCTGCCACTTGTGTGCGCTCCCTCGGCTCGCCGAAGGAGCACTGATGTCCCAACCCCCTCGGGGGAAGTGTGCTCTTCAGCCCCTCTGAGACGCATCCCAGAGACCGTTGAGGAGCACAAAAAGACGCTGGAGGAGCTACGGGTGCTGTGTATAGCTGCAGCAAACCCCGTTCTCGCCCCTGAGCGTTTACAAACAGATTTTTCTTTTTTTTTTTTTTTTTTGTAACAATCAGGACCTTTTTTCCTTTTCTGACTGTTTCGCCGTGATAAGTTCCCTCAAATCCTTTCTGGGAATAGAGGATCTATAATTAGTGCGTTGCCTCCCGCCCGCACCCCGGGCTCGCGGGGGTGCTCGGGAAGCTACGCTATCTCTTTGGGCTTCTCTATAGGAGGTAGAAGTTGATGGAGGTCGCTGACTTCGGCTGCCTGCGCTCGCTTGAGACAGTGAGCGGCGAGGCAGCACTGAGCGAAAAGCTGCCACTTGCTTTTTCGCCTGCTGATGTCGCTCCACCACTGTGTGAACTACATCCCCAAACAATCCTGCCGGCACCAGAGGAGCATCTAATAATAAGGTTCTATCGTGGGACCTAACTTCAGATAAGTTCAACCACAAATGCCTTTCAGCAGCTACCATTGCTGCCATTGAGCGACCCACAGCTCTAGCGGTTTCTCTCGTAGCACGGAGAGAGAGATCCGCTGTGCGCCCGAGCTCTAGGATGTCCTCAGCATCCACCTGCTCCTTGTCGCTCAACTCCCTCAGGAGATCGGCCTGATACGCTTGCAGCACCCCAAGCGTATGAAGGCATGCACCTGCCTGCCCGGCTGCCGCATAGCCCTTGCCAACCAGCGCTGAAGTTAACCGTAGCGGCTTGGAAGGCAAAGACGGGGCTTTTAAAGAGTTCGCTTCCCCCGGTGACAGATGGCATGCTAGCGTCTGCTCAACCGGCGGAAGTTTTTTATATCCGTTCTCAGACAATCCCGCTACATTCCCGTAATAGTCAGACGCGGGAATATACATCCTAGAGGAGAACGGTTTCTTCCAGGTCCTACACACCTCGGCGTGCAGGTCTGGGAAGAACGGGAGGTTTCGGCGAGAGGACTGTGGTCTCGACCGCAGGAATCGCTCATCCAGCCTGCTCGCCTGTGGCTCAGTCTGCTGGGCTTCCGGCCAGTCTAAATTTAGCCTCTCCACAGCGCGAGTCACCACCTCTAAAAGCTCCTCATACCGAGGTGACTGAGGCAAAGGCTGGCTCTCAAGGCTGATTACATCAACCTCCTCGGAGGAAGATGACTGTCTCAACTCAGCCTGGCTTTCCCGGGGAGAAGAGACCGCTCGCGGTGCTTCTTGACCCGGCGAAAAGCCCGATCTGACGGGCTGGGGACGAGATAGAGGATCGCTCGTCTCAATCCCCTCCATCAGATCGATTTGCGATCCCCATGAGTGCAGGCGCCGGTTCGCCTCAGCGACAGCGGGGCCAGACCCACGGGGAACGCCAACGAAAGCTCCCTCCGCAAAGAGAGCTCTCCTTGAGCGAAGAGTGGCCAGGGGTAACGCACTGCAGCACGGGCAGTCCCCTCTCTCAAGAGCGGCTACCGCGTGCTCTTCTCCCAAACATGCAACACACATGTTATGAGAGTCACTAGGAGTGAGAAATCTGTGACAAGGACTGACACACTTTCTAAACCCCTGATCCTGCATTTTTAAACTAAGTAACTACTTTCTTTTTTCTAACAGAGAGCTTTTTGTTACGTGCTGCGACAGACACACAGAGAGCGCTGAATGAAAGAGGCTGATGAGCGATCTCCCGCACCTGTGTTATACTAGGGTGGTGACGTCACTGCTAGTGACGTCCCTTTCCCTCATTGGACAGATTTCACAGCAGATTCAGAGCGTGGGCACACTGAGGCGTTCCCAAAGCGTTTCAACGCAGTGTGAGTTCCTGATAGGGAACCATGGATGGGCGATATATGCAGAAGAGTTACAATATATTAAATATATATATTATTTACAGTATATTGTCTATATAACAGTTTCAATGCACATTTTAATTTTGTTTTATGTGCATTGTCAATCAAAGGTGCAAAGGTGTGTCAAAGGTTTTTGTTTGTTTGTTTTTTAAGCAAATTAAAGTAAATGTCATAGCATTTGACAAAAACGTACGACTGTTTTGCTCACACACTTAAATTCTTAAAAAAGATTTTTTTAAGCTGTTAAAAACCTTTTCCATCACTTTGTTACACCTGTAGTGTAGCTTGTCAACTTATTTATATAATATATATAATTATTGCTATTATTTTTATAATTAAATATATATTTTTGTGATCGATTGTAGTCCTCAGTGATCTGAGCTTATGCATCTCGGTATTTATTTATTTTTTTAAGCATTTATTTTTAATCTCTAAATATATATTTATTAATAGAAAATTGAGGTGAAGTCAGTGTGATGAGTCAGTTCCAAAAAGAAACACAAAACTTATCCTAATTTAAAGAAAACAAGACTTGTTGATAACAATTTGGTGGAAGATTCATATTAAAAATACTAATCGAAAAACTACAATAGCTTAAATAAATTGCACATTTCTTGCCATGTTGCACAAGTTTAGTGAACATTGTCATTAGCTGTGTACTGCTCATTAGTATTACAGATGATATACATTGATGACAAACCAATCATGGCAACTATAGGTTAATCACAGCTTTAATTATTGGCTCTTGACACTGACAGAATTACATGTTAATGTGTATGTTCTTCCAAATGTGGGTCTGATTAAAATTATTACATCCAAGAGCAGTGGGCCATTGTGTGTTTGAAAGGAATAAGCTGAAGGGCCCTTCACAGTATATAATTAAACTCAAGGAACACCCAGGCATTTATTGAGTTGCAACAGCATGCAATCTTTGGAGGTTTTTCAAAAAAGGCACACAAAGCCCCAAAACACAAACATGGACCTAAGGAAATGCTCCAGCGACACTGTAATTCTCTAGAATATTATTTGTACAACTTTAATCACCCAATCAGTCAAAAAAAAAAAATATATATATATGTACAGTACTACAGTAAGGTCAATAAGTATTTGATCATCCTGTGATTTGTCAAGTTCTCTTACTTAGAAATCATGGAGGGATTTACAATTTTCAGCATAGGTGCATTTCCACTGTGAGAGACAGAATCTAAAAAGAAACATCCGGAAATCACATTGTATGATTTTTTTAACAAATATTATTATTATCACACGCATATTATGGAGCTGTTGGATGCTTAAATCTGATTGGCTGAAAAATGTTCTATGTTGTGAAATGATTAGGGAAACACACAGCTATGGTATCCAGGTAACGACTGCATTGTTCATATGTTCGTATGATATCAAAAGGCATTTCCATGTTTTGCCACAAATCTAAATTTTATTATGTATTAAAAATAAAAGTACATACTCTCTTTCTCTCATACAAATGGTCATACAAATACAAACACACATACAGTACAGACTCACCCACTATATATTTATATGTGTGTGTGTGTCTGTGTGTGAATGTAAACATGTACAGGTACAGTATTTAATGTGTGTGCATGATGGCTTTCTTACCCCCACAGCTTCTTCTTACATCATGTTGAGTGCAATCAATCAATAGTCATTAAAAATGGAATTCTAAAATGCCTCCTGTGTCTTGGCAGAAGTATGAATAAAACATGCACCATAACGACATTTTCCATCAGCCCTTCATCCCAAACCTCTGACAGCACCCTCTTCCCAAAGTCACAGAGTCTACTTTGAGTTTGCAAATGCTGTGTAAAAAAAAAATAAAAATAAAATCTGCGGTATTGTTGTAAAAATATCTTATTAAAATAACATTAATTTAATTGAGAAGCAAAATACTTAAAAATATATCTTGAATTAAGTTTTGTTTTTTCTTATTTTATGCATAAATCTAACAAAGTTAGATGAGGTTTTAGTGATGTTTATACTTAAAACAAGAATAAAACCCAATTTGCCCATGGGGTAAGAAAAACGAACTGAAGATAAAAGTCTTATCTAATGCAATTTTGCTTCTAAAGTAATCTTGTTTTAAGGATATTTAGATATTATTACTGAGGGAAACATTTACTGATTAAGACCATTATGTTTTTTGCAGTAAGATGATATCATGCTCCTATAGAACTGTAGGAAGGTTTCTCTTTTCCTCCTCCAGGATGATAAGGGTGCGTATCCATCCCCAGACCTCCTTGAGGGAGGATAACTCCCCCGAGGAGAACTATGAGAACATGTAACAGATTAGCCGACAGGAAAATCTCCAGAGCAGATGAAAGAGAGACTGATCGTCACCCTCTTTTTCCTCCGGGGATTCTGCTAAAAACTCTTTCTTTCATTCCATCTCGCTGTTCGAATACAAAATGGCAGAGTAAGGCAACATGTAATGATGATTTATCTTGTGATTTCATCGTATGTACACACAATAATGTACACAAGCAGCCACAAAACAATGAACATGTATTTTCGTGCACTGGTCGACTAGTCAACAACCAAAATACACTTTTAAAATATAAATCATTGCATTTCATCTGTAAAAATGCAAATTAGTTCATAATTATTTAGATAAAGCATCTTTTGCATATTTAGACAACAGTTCAGAAGACTTGTACATATACAAATGCGTTAACAACCACATAGCAGCACCCTAGCAACCAGCAGAACACCCTAACAAACAACCACTTAGATAGCTTCAGAAAACGTCAAATCTAAATGAAACTACACTAAAATAACTGTGTATACTGGTTGTTTGTGTGCAAATACAATGGCTGCTCTCTTTGTCTGTGTTTGAAAGTGGTCAGTGCCTACAACAAAGTAACACACAAAACATCTGCTTAATCCTGGCTGGTGAAAACAGACGGCCAGGTGCCTAGATAAAAGCTCAAAGCTGAACAAGAGAGAGAGAGAGAAGTTCTTAGCGCTGCTTATGATAGGCAGGGAGACGGACGACGGCCGCTGAGTTTGAACACACAGCGCTCCTCGCTGTTTAAGCTTCCTCTTTCATCCTGGCTGCGGGGGCCGGGAATCAGAGTCCAACTTCACAGCAGCGCACGAGCTGGATAATCTCTAACGTGTGAAGAAAGAGAGGTCATTCAGATGGTAAATTCTGTCTTGTTAGAAGTGTTTGATCAACATGACATGGCCTGCATCAGACACTTCAAGATAGGATGCAGGGTGACCGCGAAGGGACTGTAAACATGTACCAGACTGGAAAATGGTTTGAAATGTGGCGGTTGGTCAGTTTTACTAATGGAGATTAGGACGTGGTTCATTACAAGGCATCAATCCTGCCCTAAAAATAGCAGATTACTGTGCTTTTGATTGATTTCTGGGCGGAGCTTTGATTCCAACTACACAAATTTGCTGTGCTGTTTGCGAATATTCGTTGAAACGATGGTTTCGGAAAAACACTGAATCATCAACTTTTAGTAACAATGGAATTGCGACAACATCTGGATAACTCTGCACTGGTAAACACACCCCAAGCTGGTAACGGATTGTTGTGGGAGGGGCAAACATGGAATGGGCGTGGCTTCTACTAGTGTGTCTTTGCCACCTGTGGCGAGTCCACAGTAACACTGATAAAATGGCTTATCCTGTGAATGTGCAGTTGCGTCCTAGAGGAGGTGATATCATCACACTGTTAGCAGTCAGAAAATGTATGTGTGTGTGTCAGAACAGGATCATTAATTCCAACCAGGCTCAGACAATCGCATCAACAAATCCCATCTCAGTCTAGCGTATTTGACCCTAGTGAAAGAACTGCCAGCAGGGAGAATGTTTGTGTGGATTAGAGAGATAAAATTGCACGGCACCAGAAGGAGCTTTTACATTGACACCCACACTGACCATTTATGAAAGATATTTGAACAGTGAGCCATGGCGGAGGGCCGTGCGGTATGAGTAACTGATATTTATAGTGATCCTGCTTGGGAATTGGGGGGCGTTTGTTGAAATAATGTTGTCGTTATCGGTACTCATGTCTCTGGGACATTAGGATTAGCGGTAGATAGATGAGATGGGCATGGGCGTTCAGTCGCTTGCTGCAGAGCTCGACTCACGTGTGGAGAAACTCCAGAGTCTCTCACCACAGGCAGAAGATTATGTTGCATAAATAAACACAAACTGACAATTTTTGTGAGGAAATTTAAGCTCTCGCCATGCAAACACACAGCCAACTTCAGTCAAATACACACAAAAATATCCCTCCATCCACTAGAAATGACCACTGTGTTTAGCCTGAGAGCAGTTCACGGTGATCGGATAAAGAACGCTTTTGCTCTCTCCCCCTCTCGGTCTATCTTTTTCATTCTCTCTTTTTATATCCCTCTTGCGCGCTCGCTAATGGGCTTGCAAAATGGGGTAGAGGCGGCGGAGATGAGCTGCACACCTTTGTGCCTCCTGTTGTTCTAAATACCTCTCTTTTAGGTGGAAAACAGCATTTGAATTCAGAACTGCTCACAGCTGAAATGAAATGCTAATCTCACCCCACGTTTTATTCTTTCCTGTTCTGGGCTGCTCTCTGGGCTCACCATATGCCGTAGCTATCGCAGAGTTCCAGGAAAGCATTCCGGTTCCAGAAGGAGCGCAACACTCAGCCACGAATCCAGAAATTAGCGATATTTCACGTTAAATTGCATCCAACTATGTACGTAATTACACGTGCTGATGTGTGTGTAATGAAGATTAGATACAGTTTTGTTGTGTGCATTAAATGTGAGTTTGTGTGTGCGCACTGGTGAGTGTGCATCTGTGATAATGTTTCTATTACTGGTTTGCCTTCATAAATATTAATGTGAAACATGCTGACCTTAATTTCAATTCTGTCTGCTGGCAAATCTCTCCCCTCTCACCCACTCACTAACTTACTGAGAGGGACAATAGAAGTAGACATTGTCGACGAACCCTCATTACGCTGGGGTTTTTTTTCTCCAGGATGGAAGGATTGTTAAATGAAAGGATGAGTAGATGAATAAATAGATTATGGAGGTATAATAGATTTAGGCAACCAAATCAGTAGAAAGCAGATGATGTTCTCATTTCGTTGAGATCTTAAAGTGTTCCATGAGTGTGAGGGGAGATGGCAAAATTCAGTTGAAAAGTCACATGAGAGAAGGTGTATGATTGGCTGATTATCCTGTCAGTGCAATCATGGCTGTCTATCATTTGCACAATTGGTGTGAAATTCAGAATGGGTCTGGTGGAACTGGTGGAAATGGACAATTTAATAACCCTAAACTGAAAACTGTGAGTCTATTTTTTTAGCGAACAAGGAGCACCTACTGTGTGTGCCTGTTATATAAAAATAAAGAGACTATTAAAAATAGGTTAAAAAAGATCAGCACTATCGAATAAGATCTACACAAAAATAAAAAAAATAAAAAAAAAAAGTTGTTTATAACATAAAACCCGAGCATTATTTGAAAATAACAGGAAGGTGAATTCATTAAAAATCCGAAACACAGCCAAGGTACCTAATTTCAAGACCACCACTTGCTTTTGAGTTGTTCCAACTCTATCATGCGCCGAAGTTGATCTAAAGAAACTTCTAAGTCATGCTGGGAATCTTCACAGGATCTAACCACCGGGTGGAACAGACTTTTCACTTCCACATCTAATTGCTTAGCATGTTTGTCTACTCTCAAATGAAAGTTTCTCGCTCCGTTCGCAGCCATACAAAGTGTTATTCATCTGAACGCTCTTGTGAACAGACTAACAGTTTGTTTGTTGGAAATCCGGAAATAAAAATTTACCCCCAACCTTGACTGCATCCCATAAGCATCCCGAGAGTAAGAATACCATAGAACTGTACCTTCCCCCTGCATGTATATATATGTGTGAGTGTGCGTGTGTGTGTGCAGGTTTCTAAATGATATCTTCTGCATGCTCAGATGCTCCTGAGCGGGTGGCGACACCCCCAGAGGAAGCTGATTGACAGCTTGGCAGTGATAGCAGGAGTGATTCAGGGAGCAGAGAAAGTGAGGGGGAGCAAATGGAAAGAGAGAAAGAATAAAATGATTCGTATAGAGGAGAACTATGTGGATTCTTGCCTTACGGTTGGACCCGAGTCTTAAGTCTTTTGTGATTTGATCATTGAATTTGTGAACTCAGTCAACAAAACAAGATTTGCATGATGCACTAATTTATTCATTTTTACTTTTAGTTTCAGTAACCACACAGTTGAAATTAAATTGTAAGGATTTTAAAGGGTTACTCTTCGTCTCCTCCTCGTTACTCCAGTAAACTCCAGTTCTCCATACTCCAGTTTTTTCTTTCTTTGCGTACAAAAAGTATTCTGGTCACTTAATTAAATGCAGATTGAACCACTAATGGCAAATGGATTATTTTGACAATGTCTTTCGTACCTTTCTTGGCCTTGACAGTGTTCATTACTTGGCAGTCAATGGGACAGTCAGAAGCCTCCTGGTTTTCATCCAAAATATCTTAAATTGTGTTCCAAGGACAAACTAAGTTTTTATGGGTTTGGAAGGCATTTAACTGCATAAGGGAACAGCTAGAGGTTCCAAAGAGGACCCCTTTTAAATTTGATACAACTGTTTTGATGTAAAGGGCGTGCTTGATTTTGCATGCTCTCTGCTGTTTAATAAAAAGGTCTTTTTCTGTTGTCCTCACACTTTTTTCAACTACTGTTAGACAGAAGTAAAATAGTCATTTACACTCTAAAAACATGCAATAATATCCTTTTGATGAGAAATTGTAGTTTTTGTTAAACTCATTGAGATGCAGTGGATTAATTGCCCTGGATTTGTATTGTAACTGCTACTAAACAGCAGCGAGTGCAGCATAAGCCTGGAAACGCAGAAGCCATTAACACATCGAAACAAACAAAAACAAAACACAATCTGTTGTTCAACTAATGGAGTTTTCAGAGCGAAGTAAAGAGAGCTGTTTTACTCTGATAAATGGCTCGTGTGCAACGCTGTACATCAACTCTAATTCTATAGAAGTAAATGTAGGCTAAGTTAATTAACGTTCAGTGAGGATTTACTTTGTGAACCGATGAAATGAACCTATCGCAGTAACAAAAAGTTACTTGTGCTACATTTGCCATGATAATTCAGCTCAGTTAAATGCAAAATAACAAGAACTGGATCAATATTTCTGACTTTGAGAGTCAGATAAGTTTTACTTTTACCAGTTTTATCCTGCTTTGGATGTGAGCAAAGATAGAGGCAGGATTCAAGAGCATTCCAAACACAGTGATGTGCGTCAGTGGGTGGAAATAATGAATGCAACTCAACTCTGTCTTCACACAAGTAAAGTTTTCTATTGAAAGATAAAGTCTTAAAAAAAAGAGTGGTGCATCTTCCTGAACCCCTGTTTCACAATACTTCAAGTTCTCACTGTAACTTTGACTGTAATTTATGTGAAACTCTAAAACACATGACAAACATGTTTCATCTTTGTTATGCTGTTCTTATTTGTCTCTTTTAGGTGCCAAAGAGGTGAATGCCAGTGGCAAGACCTTCACAGTGAAGAGTTCTCTGCAGCTCCATGTGAACCGGCATGATGACGGGGTGGCCTACACTTGTAGAGTGGACCACGTGGCCCTAACTGCCACCCATGAAGAGACAACACAGGTTTTGGAAGTCCACTGTGAGTACAAATGGGTCCCGACTCAAACCAACATCCCACGATACACTTTGAATTTTGATTGAAGAGAGAACCAGATCAAAATGAAGCTAAAAGACTTTATTTTGGTTTCATTGGGTTTTCAATGACTTATTAAAGTTACAAAGTAACTTTTAATTCTGAAATATGGTATTGTGATGCAAAGATTATGCAATAATTACAAGCATAACTAATTTTCGCGTTGGAGTTTCTCTTTGAAGTGCTGACGTTTAATCAATCTGCTGAGATGCAGTGAAGCATTTGGGCCTGAGCAACACATCACATCATTTAGCTTTTGATCTCCATCGAGTGTCATTCCTCCGCTTGGATGCTGCTGTCTGAAACTAAATTTCTTTGTTCATTTCTCTGTCTCTGTCATAGATGCTCCCTATGTAGAGATCAAACAGTCCTTACCAGCCCCACTGGAGGGGCAGTACCTCAAACTGGAATGTGTACCTCATGGAAACCCCTCGTAAGCATCCACAATTTATCAGCACCTCACTGAATTATAATGTTTGCAAAGAGCTTTGGGAAGTTGCACCAAGGAGAAATTGCCCTGTAGGCAGGCCTACAGCTAGCGGCTTATAACCACATGCTTGCATTAATGTGATGACTCATAAATGTGATTCTGTTGAAATTAAACAGCTATGAATATATAACCATAAATTCACACGGAGAACAACATTAAGCAGCTCTGGTAAAACTGAAGCTAAAATAAGGCAGTGTTTTCTAATGTTCCTAAAGAAATAAGCTGAGAAATGTCTGATGAAGTTGAATAATGGAAATTCCTTAGCTTTAAACCAATAAAAAAAAAAAAAAAAAAAAAAAAAAAAAAACAGTGCATTTTGCATTTTCAGAGCCTTTGCTGTAACTTTGTGCTGTTGTCTTTCCATATATTTTAGCATTAAAGGGGTCATATCATAAGGAATCCAAGGCGATCTTTTGTGAAAAGTCTTTATTGTACTAGGAAAACACACTGTAACTGCCACCCTTCAGAATTTGTCACTGTAAACGTTTTTAGACAGTTAAGCTGCAAAAATGGCTTACTATGTATTTCCATAAAATTCCAATATCATCTGATCAGCATATCCATGTCAACAGTGCCTGTTCGGTGATACTCAGTGTACCAGTCACAGAGATGTAGTAATGAGGAAGCATTTACTGCACAGTTACACCTACAGCTCTGCACATCCTTGTGCCAAGACTGTTACTAAGTATTTAAAAATTAATACTATATAATAACTGCGGTATGACCTTTTTAGGCGAGTATCCTATCATTGAAAAGAAATGGAATTATGTTTTTAGTTAAAAGCTAAAAATCAATGTTTCATCAGGCCAGACCCAGTACTCTGGACTAAAGACGGAGGAGAGCTGCCAGACCTGGACCGGGTGATTGTTGAAGGAAGAGAGCTCACCTTTATGGCACTGAACAAAACAGACAACGGCACCTACCGCTGTGAGGCTACCAATCACCTTGGCACCAGCCATGCTGATTATAAGCTGGTTGTGAAAGGTGAGAGACCGATTACATTAACATGTCTGTTAAAACTAACACAACTCTTGCTGCTCTTATAGAAAACATCTGCATCGCTAATTAAACCTACGTTTCTACCCTGCTAATAACATCAGAGCCTTTGAAAGATGAAATGCCTTGAAATGATTGCTGGTCTGAGGAGTCCAAAATATCTAGTTTAATTGATTAATGTCATCTTTTACTCACCCTTCAATGTTTTTCCAAACTTTGTCTGATTTATGAATGAAGTCTATGGAAACCCAAACTTTTATTTTGCACAGCATATATGTTTTAGTCTTTCTATGAGCAAATTGACTTGTGTTTTTTTTTACTTGAGACTGAAGAAAGTATTGATTTCAATTCATATATCACACAAAGTAATCGTATTGACTTAATTTAATTTAATTTAATAATTTAATTCCTAATATTCCACTGCAGTATATGCACTTATAAATAAATGATGACAGAATTTTCACATATTCTAAAATATATTATCATAATTTGATATATTCCTTTAATTTAGTAACAATTTTCTAAAGGCATAAAATCACCTCTGCATCATAAATCCCGCAAAACAATGTGTACATACTGTATGCAGCAACCCACTTTTCTCTGTCCTTCTCCGACTTGCTTTAAGAGAATGAGTTTTATCCACTTAGCATAACAGCAAAGCACGATGGGTCTCGATACACCCTGAGGTTCAGAGGCTACACTGCGTCCACATCTGCCATCGCTTTCATCAGAGGCAGCTGTGCGGATACGCTCACAGGCTAAGAACGGATATGATTGTGGGCATCAGGCGGAAGAGTCTCTCCAGCCCCCCTGCTTCTTGTGCCTCTGCCTTCTTGACACTAAACCCCCTCAGGCTGGAAAACTCTTCCTCCACCTCTCAGTTCGAGAAGTTTCTTTCCTCTCACTTTCTCCTTCTATCTCGTCTTTTGTATCCTCCCACAGGGCATCTTAAGAAGATTTAATTAGCCGTTATGGAGCAGTGTAGGGGTCCAGCCAGTGGCTCATTGAAATGTCAAGACACTATAACAACAAGGAGAACCAAAGCTCTTAATGATGTTGATACTATAAAACTGACACCTTCTCTGTAGAAATAAAAAGCTAATTGGGTGTCACAAATATAAAGCACCTTGTCTGAATTCATTACTGTCTTTTTAAATGGCAAAACATGATGCCGTCCTTCCAACAGTGATTAGCGCAAAACCTGGAGCAATATAATGGTCACTGTCCTTCATCAGATCACCTACCTTGTATTGTGCCAAATGAAAACGCAATATTACCTGTTCAATATGCAGCCGATCGCTTTATATTCTAGGCAGAGGGCTGCCATGTCAGTGGGGTACTTGAGTGAGAAGTATAGTCAATATTATTATTCAAATCTCACCCTTAATTAAAATTGGGCCATGACATTTAAATAAGATATTACAGCAGGCCAATAGTATCTAGACTGTTTGAACAGGTTTGAACACTTTAATAAATCTCTGAATCCCCCAACTAAAAAAAAATCAAAAAATCAAAGCCATGATCTGGTCTAGTTCTAGTTCTATAAGCTACAGTTTTAAAATGAGAACAATTTCTGTGATATAGCAGGGGATTTAAGGTGAATTAAGGTGCAAAGCTAGTTCACCAAATAGAAAAATAATGAACGTTTTTAAAAGTTTCTCGCAGACCTTGGCTGTCTGTCATTGGTTGGTCAAACTCATAACACTCACTCTATTGGTTGAGTTAGTGTTGCTATGCTGGGCTGGCCGGATGATCAAACAAAAACAGAAATGTTTTGATTGCAACAGAGACTGTGTTTATACTTGCTGGAGAACTCAGCCAATGAATGTCTTATTTGTATTCTCTGCATTAAGAATAGCATAGAAAAAGTTTTTAACATCCACAACAGTACTCAAACACTTCTGCCGTACAGGGAAATGCTTACAACCCTGCAAAGAAACCTTTCAAGTAATTATCTTTCTAATAGTAAAACCTTGTGCAAAATGACTTGCTCTTGAGAAAATGATCAACTGTTGCATTCACAAATTAAAGCTGAACATGTAGCTGATAATTTCACAAGTGCATAGGATTGTAGTATTAGAATCAATGACGATAAATGTCTTTTCACATTTTAGTATTTGGTTTAAGTCTTATATCCCTGGGCAGCAATTTTCTGTTATGTGCTAAATAACTTTCAAAAAAGAAATATTTTATTCATTAAAATAAAATGCATTATGAATAATGTACTTTGGAAACCCCAAATATATCTCATTTGATCCTTTTCATAAACACCCAAGGCTCCATCCATCAGTAGTGGTGTCTGATAAAGCAAACACTATTGCTATTGCAGTTATTCAGAGCATTTGTTGAAATTCATAACCCTTGGAATATCAACAAACCCTTTTTAATACTGAAAGTATTAAACTATGACAATGCAGCATGTGTAATTCATCCTGCATTGTCTGTGCTAAAGCTGTGAATGATGCTTCAGATTCTATGGTTTGCTATTACGGTTCTGCATGACTGGACAGTAAAACTATTCAAAAAATATTCAAAATAATTTAGTAGCAACACATGGACAGTTTTGCGTGGCCAGAAACCAATCACATTCTCAGAGGATTTAAAAACCTAGCCATGAGCCGCTGTTTACTCATGTCGGCTCCTGAAACCTATGGTCTGTCTAATTTCTAGTTAGCCAGAGCTGGTAGCTGCTGTGCAATTTTGAGCTATCAGTTGGATTACTCTGCTTGTCTGCTTGAGTCCATTAGTACGAAGGCAGACTGGTGATTTAGCTTATCAACTTGAGCCCAACTCTCCTCTTGTGTCCTTATCATTGCGCTAAACATGCTTTATGCATGCAAAGCGGCTGCCAGCATTAAGCTGATTGTAGAACCAGAATCACGTTCAAGAGGCTTGAATGATACCTGCTGTTTTTAAAAGCATAAATCACTCAATTTAAACTGCATCTTGAAATAGTATGAAATTAAAATAGATTGGTGTGAACTTTGCTTTTGCGTAAAAAAATTTTTTAGCTCGACCCTGTATCCTGATTCCAATCAACAAAGATTTTAAACCCTTTTTTTATTTATATGTAATTTGTAAAAAAAAATTTTATAATAATAATTGTTATATATTTTTCCCACTTGCTTTATTGTGTAACAGTTGGCATTTGAGCTGTCTGTGCAGTATTTATTAATATTTTGAACAATTTTTAACACTAATTAATTTTACCCATCTATTAAGGGTTGACTGTTGCAAGTGTAAATACTATGGGGGGAAAAAAGCATGATGATGGCATGTTAACTAGGCCTGAGTCTCTTGACCTCGTGTCAAAAAAAATTAGCACATTTATATTTTTTGAAGATGCACAGATTTTGAGCTCTGAACTGCCTTTTATAAATATATATGATCAGAAAAAAAAGCTTGTTATAGTTATTGTTCTCAACATTTTCTCCAGCATGTCGGCTGTGCAGACCGCTTTTGATAGTTCATCAAATATTGATGCTTTTCTCCGTGTATGCGGCTTGCCTTTTTCTACTATTTTGTGAGCAAAACTGTCACTTTGCTACAGTCGTGAACTGTTTGATATATTATGCACACGCTAAACCCATAATCCATAAACATCATATAGAAAAGCATACATTTCTGGAATGTCAGCTGTATTGTACATGTTGTTTATTTGAATCATTTATTCATGTGTGCATTGTTAAATGAAACCCATTCGGTTTTTATTTGCATTCTGTCAGCATGACAACTATTGTGTTTCATTTGATCCATTGTTATAGGAATGTTTTCTTCCCCTTGTCATTGTTGTTTTGTCTTTTTTCCGTCCTTTTTTGTTTACATGTTTGTTGTCATTGTTGTTTGTCACATACAACAGATGCCCCCACCACATCGTCACCATCCACAACTTCCCCTGCACCCACTCTCCCAGACACTACAGGTCCCTTAGACTCCAAGCATTTCTACAATTCTGCTGTCACCAGTAACAGAGGTACTGTACAACCCCACTGCCCTCCTCCTTTTCCTCCTGGTGTCCCTTACACATCCCTATACCTCTCTTTATTTTCTCTAAGCCAGTTTACTCTGACTGACGTCTGCAGCTCCAAGGACATATGGAGTGTTTTTTTGTACCCAACAGTCACTGCAGCTTTGTTAGTCTTTGTTTAGCTTCTATCTCTTCCTTCCACCATCCACTTGTTCTAACTCTGATTTCTAGCATCTGAGATGTGACAGTTTAAGCCCTTTGTGTGTCATTCAATCCATCTTATTAAAGGTATGAATCAACAAAGAATTTACATTTTAATTGTTTACTCAGAAGTTTACAGCATGCTATTATTTTCTTTCCATTAGAACAATTTTCACTCAACAAATGCTACTAAGTGGGTTTTTTTTATTTTTACATCACATTTCCCTTCCGCTGAAGCTCCTCAAAGTTATGGCGGTTTTCACCTCTTGGTTCTTGCATGCCATATATCATAAGGTCAGAGAGCATATGGGTTTTGGGACAACTTTTGGGGGTCAGTACATGACAGTCTGTATTAGATTCAACTTTGTTCACCTTAACTATATTCCATCCTGGAGTTTGTGCATCTTTAGAGGGTCTGAACAACACAGTCCCCATCATTTAAGTGCCTTGACATCAAGCCTGTAGGCATATCTGCACCATGTGACATAAGTGTTCTTTAGACCCTTGTAGTATACGTCCAGTCTCATGGGTATCAGGGTCTGTTTTGTTCCTTGTTTATGAATGTTTCAGCTAAATATAGACAGTGTGATTTATAAGGTGTATCTAAAAAATTTCACACTCCCCATGGACTCTCCATAAGGTTGTTTGAATGTCTACCTATTTTCGTGTGACTTGTGAGGGGTGTGGCAACCTTTTGGTGCAACTTTAAAGGAAGTCTGTGCTTGTGTTGCATCATGGTTCCTCTTGGTTCCAATGTTCAAAGTGGCTCACTTGGTTAAATTTGAGGATAACTTGGACTAAACTTGGGATTTTGTGGTCTTTGATACAAGATTAAAATTTATCCGGCATCATTATGTTGCTATTCCTGAAGATACCCCAGTTTTTATACTGAAATGATCTTTTAAAGCCAGAATGGAATCAGCAACTTGTGAAGAAATACCGCACATATTCTCTCCGTCGCAAAGGATTTCTCTCCAAGCTTGTAATGCTGAACGTCTGTGGTGTTAACAGATCTTATTCCTCTAAATGCATTAGCAGCTCATTCTCCTGCCCACGATCAATGGGGGCGTACCGGCGGCGAATTTCTGGCCTCATCGTTCTGCCAGGCTTAATGGGAATAATAACTCTTCCTCAAAGAAACACGGGGCCCAGACGATGCCATCAGTGCGTCTCCCGTCCCTGTTAAATCTGCCAAATGTGTTTTTATGGCTTGCAAATTAGCTGTGACCTTATGAAGCTGAAAGGTTGAATAAAGTAGCGGGGATGCTGAGAATTTAAAATATTTACAGCTCACTTTTCATAATCAGCATGAAAGCGCACTGCCGTAGACCCCTGTGCCGTTATTGTCCCACGGAGACACTTTTACAGGGATAATGATTGGTCATGCCTTTTGTCTTTAGACAGGGAGAGGAAAGTGCAGAAATTTATCTGTTTTATGGAGGGTCTGGGTCTGGGTTCATTAGCCAAGGCTAGAAATGAAAGAGAGGACAACAAAGCGCAGCAGTTTTGCAAAATTATTACAAAACTTTTTCAACTTGTCCAGCGTCTGCCAAGAATTACCCGGCTTAATTGGATTTAACTCCGGGACATAAACAGAGAAAGGGCTATCGTGGAAGTACTGAAGTTTTTGAAGCTTTGAAATATGTTGGCTTGAAAAAAAAACCCAATTATTTCAAATTATGTCCTATTATTTCCGCAGTAGGTCACTGTGGATTCCTCCAAGACCCTTTGTCGAAAAGGCACGTTATACATGGCTGGATACCACTAGCCTCCTGCAAGGAGTCTCATAGTGCACAGTGGAACATATGTTTCTTGAAGCGTTGACCAGAAACCCAGCAATTACTCAACATGGCCACACCACAGGAGCGTAATAGGCAGACGTGGGCCTGTCAGTTGTGGCCTGGATACGGCCTTGTTCATGGGCTGTAATCCCAGTAAGAAGCAAACAAATGAGCAATCCTCAGAGAGTCATTTGCAAGTTTCAACACTTTGTTCCTGGTCTGCAAGCAGTATGTGCCGCCCTGGAAAGCTTTGTTCATCCAATTAGTGCTTTACAAGAAGTCTAGAGCCACGTTTGGGTTTCTTGAGTTATTTCTACAAGTCTCATGACTGCTTGTGGCTGCAAATGTGTTTTGATGATTTTATATAAAAAAAATAATAATAAATCTGTTCATTCATGTTTCAGTAAAAATGAAGCTTCAACCTTAAACTGAAATCATTTTATTTAAAAGAAAGAGGAAAAAAACTTTAAAATAAATATAGTTTTAATTGTTTGCTAATGCATTTGACATTTGTTACCCATGGGAAAGAGATAAAGGATTGTGTTCTTTCTGTTTCAGAAAGTGCACAAGCATGTAGTTTTATGGTTGTAACAAAGTGATGGTGGGAAATTTCAGCATTTTTTACAAAGAATAAGAACAAGTCAACCTTGACCCAGTCAACCTTAAATATATGCTCATGGTTAGTATTTCCTGCAGTAGATTGAAATACATTTTGTGATAGGTCAGTTATGCGTGACAGTGAAGCGTAAATGCACTAAGAACAACAAGGGGTTAAGGAATTATGTAAAATGGACTCATTCTAACTTATAGGCTTGGCTCATGAATATTAATTAGGTGATTTTAATGCCTGTCCTGTTTGCGCTTGCTAAATAGCAGGAAAGTGACCACTTGCCATATAGTAAATTACAGCTTTGGTCAAAAAGCTTCAATTTTCTTTCTTGGCACAGCGGCAAAGCTCTTAAAATATAAGTATCATCTCCCCAAAAAGCGGAGTTTCAAATATCTAAGAAAGATATAATATTTGCAGGGTCCCTGGGCGCAGTCCATCTCTGAGATTTTTACAGACATTACTTATCCTGCATGAATTAACGCTAAACATTACAGACAGTTACTTTAGAGACATACATCCAAAAAACGAATCCCGAATAGGATTTTAGAAGCACCGAGAGAGAATTTCGTCTCGGAAATCATTCATCTCGCTGCTTATTCTCAATAGAAGGATTAAAATGATTTTGAACTTCATATCAGTGAACTTCTCAGAATTATTGATTTGAGCTCCAAGAAAGGTGTGTTCCAGAATGAAAAAGCATTTCCTCGGAGGGGCTGCCAGAGGACACCAGCAGAAGCCGGCTCTGTTTAAATGGATAAGTCAAAGTTTCAGCTGCCGTGTCCCTGGAGGGTCAGTTAAATATTGAGAAAGGAGTCCTGAGCGCCCTCCTCTCTCTCCTTTCTGAAAATGACACAACACAGGAGAAATTAAAATGTAATGCAAAGGTCTTTTTCCTCGGTCACGCAGCGCGGTTATTGATGATCTGTCACATTAAGTCATGTCGAGGGAAGACTTATGGTAACAATTTAAAATATAACAGGAAAGGAAAAAAAGAAAAATCATTAAACTCTGCCACCGAATATGAATTACGAATAAGACTCTCTTCATTCATTTTGTTTCCGTAGAAAGGAGACACTTTAAGTAATCCTCTGGAAGCCTTGAGCTGCTTTAATTTGCTGAAATGAACACTCGCCATTTCCCAGCATTCACTGCAGATCGAGTTTGAAGCACGATGGCCTAATTATGAATGTTACAGTGTAACGTCTCCAAATCATTCAATGACTCGTGCTTCTCAGTGGAGAACACCTGTATTTGTTTTCTTTTTTCTGCCTTTTCTCTCCAGACACGCTTTTTCTTAACCACAATTAGTAGCCGTAATTTGTTTTGAAAATCTAATTAAACTGCGCTGACCAACTCAGCGGTCCGCCTTTGCCCCCGTTTGGCATTAGATCAACTCTCAAGAGCATCCGGTATGTAAATCAGCCCTCTGAAGACTCACAGGTCATTTAAAAGGTTGCTGTGCTGGGCAAAGAGATGTGAAAGACAGACCAGGAGCATTTAGCTCTTTTCTCTTTTCTGCATGGATGGAGAGTGGAAGGAATGGTTTTTTTGGATGTTTAATGTTTATTTCCTAGATTGGGCCCTCATGAGGGCCACACAGCTCGGGTATAACAGCCTCTTTATCTTCCTGGTAACAGTTTTCCATTAGACACAATTGTCAAATGTTCTTTCTCAGCAGAAAATGGGGAATAATTGACTTATTAAACAGTGCATTATGCCATTATTTGTCTTTATTTATATATTTACAGAGTCCTAGAGACATCTAATATTATTTAATTGGCTGGCTTTTACTGCAGCCGGTGTGTCGTGAAGACAAGTGAGCCTGCACATGCAGAAAGAGAACAGGAGCTATAGGATCTGAGTCTGAGGAAGAATTTTCAAATGGCTTCCTAGAAAGAAATGACACTGTAATGGCCATTAACTGGGAAATCAGCCAAGGCTATGCTTTTAGATTGTTCAAGAGACTGTAAAATACTCATAAAATAATTGTCGTTAAAATGTTTTATTAACTTGTTTCTGCGGACTTGAGCGTCCTAAGATGGTCTATAATACCTAGAGAAAACCATCCATTAGCTTTCCCATTCATCCCAGTGGCACTTTCTCAGGTGGTGAGATATCCAGCGTGTAAACCCTAAGATAAGTCAATGTCAATCTACTGTTTCTGATAGAATGTTTGCAAACCTCCATACAGTATCTATAGTTGTATTTTAGATCCAATTTTTAAAGGGGTAGTTCACACAAAAATAAAAAAAGCTCTAAAATAGTAACAAATATGAGTGAAATAAATAAACGTTATTCTGAGGCATACTTTTATAAATAACCCTTTTAAATGTGGAGGTTTGCAGATGTTATCAGACACAGATTACTAATGTTGATGTATCTCATGGTAAACAGCTTAATATCCAGCAGAGTTTCTAATCAAGTCTAATGAGCTCACACTTAAACTCATAATTTGGTTAATAACACTATCTTTCCATTCCACTGCATTTGACAATTTATGCGTAATTTGGTTTGCTTCTGGTTGATTGTGGTGGAACATTTGAATCCAAAAGTCAGGGCAAATCATGCGTACAGCAATGAAATCATAAATGCCATTGAATAGCTTGTGCTGGGTCTTCATCTTAGGTGATTTATTGGGAGGGTTTCCATTGAACTTGCCTTGCGCCTAGAGGGGCGGTGTTTTGATACGTTACAATTCTTTCGGTAGGCCAACCGCCTTTGGAAGCACATCAGTGGTCGCCCTGTAAATGTTAATTCCCAATGTTCGATTGTACCATGAAGGTGAAGCTTTCCAGTTCAGCACTTTTCTCTGTCGCTGTCCTTCAATAGCTCGCCGATGTAAAGAAGATCACCGAAGCGTTGACGTTCGCTTTTCTACATTCACTTTACACTCAGCCCACGCTTACCGTCTCCCTTTAAGGCATTTATACAAATATCGCCGAGATTACCGCAAAAAAATAATCTCCTTGAAGGCATTAGCATGTGGAGTTAATGGTGACGCTCACCTTGAAATGTCATCCCGACAAGAGCGCAACACGGCCGCCCCTGCTGCTCCTGCCCCCCGAGGCCTGTTCGTAACCCCTGCCTTGTGGATTTGTTAAAAGAGTGCTTCCTGCATGTTTCTCCTCTGAAACCGTTTTCTTTAAGAATTCATGTGACCGCAGGGGTTCGAGCGCGCTGGGTGCTGTTGCTGTTTTCAATGTTGTTTAGCCGCTGCTGGATTGAAAGCTTCTTCTCAGATGCGCCGCTGGCGGGTTTCTATCCTACCCCATCAGAGCGGTGCGGTTTCGCTGCCGTTAATTTGTTACATTTGCCAGAGCCACACAATGCAGGGGCCAGGGGAAGACATTATGAATATTAAAATAGGAATGTGCGTGCGGTGCTTCAATATTAAATCATAAGGGAAGGACTGTCGCAGGCCTTATTAAAAGATAATGTGTGCTGGGGGAGAGGAAACATATCACTTCTCTGCTGGTGGATCCCACTATGTTAAGCCCACTGCATGTCTCAGGACAAACGCTCTGATGAGTTAAGCCTGTGTGCGGTGCACAAGGACAGAAAATGAGAAGCTAAGAAAAAGGAGTAGTAAGCCAAGTTCAGGGGGTTTGGGCAAGAAGTTAAATCTTGACTTCCAACTAAAGGAAGTCGAAATGAAATATCATATAGGCTAGAATATATCCGAATAGTTATAGTTGTATATGTTTATATGAGGAATGTTTCCTCAGATGTTCGACACTAGAGGATTTTGAACACTACATAACATTTTTTTTTTAGTAACACAAGTTTTTGATTTGTGGTATTTTCTTAAAATTAAATGGTGGTTAAACTGGTTATATTAGAATTTCTTGGGCCTCATTTATAAAGCGTGCTTACACAGATTGTGATTCATAGATTTCGCATCTAAAAGAGGAGTATTTGCGCTTTCTGTTCGGATATATATATGTGTGTGTGTGTGTGTGTGTGTGTGTGTGTCTGTCTGTGTTAGAGTTTAAGAAAAATGTTGTTTTCCTAAAATTATACATTTTAATTTGTGACACATCCCCCCCTTTTCATTATCACTTCATTGCAAGAATATATATATATATATATATATATGTAATAAACACTGCATAGCACCTCCAAGGACCTCAGAAAGTTGAAATGACTTTTAAAAAAGTATTTTAAAAATCCTATAAAAGTTGACCCACCCCCTCTGAAAGTCATTGTACAATTTACACACATCTGGAGCTGCATGCTACTTCTGTTTTGCTTTGACTAATGGAATGAACTATGTAACTCCTTCTCTCTAACTGTAGAAATGATCCTTAATATAGTTAGAGATTACCAGGCCTCTCAGAGTATCAATGAACTCGCCCTATAGGACGGCACTCAGCACGGCAACCCCACTGTGTGTTGATAAAAATAGAGTGAGGACAGAGAAGGGCTAATTATCACAACACTGAGGGATGTACTTGAGATTCACAGTCTAATGTTCAGGGACAAAAGTGTCTGAACACAGTAGTGATATTTAGAATAGCAGTGCCAAGAATTTCTTTTCTTACTTTTCCTAGTTACGTCACTGAGAAATAGAGTTCAGTGTGAAAACTCTGGCTGAAGCGGCATAAAGGTAAGGCTGTTTGGTACCCGTACTAAAGTCACACACACACCTGGTGATACTTTTTGGGACTTCAGTTTGATTTATTGATGTCATAAAAATTGAGAGAGTTTAATACCATAGCCTTTCACCGTTGGAAATTCAGAAACATGCGCCTGTCAGATACGAGTAGCCATTCCACATTTCATATTTCAGCGATCCGCTAAAAGGGTGATAGAGATCTGCACGTATTTTGTTTTTTTATTGTGATTGATTGTCACAGGGAAGTCAGATGCAGCTTGTAGGTTTTTATACTTCCCCTGTAAACACAACAAAGAGAAGAAATGCTATTATTGAAAGAGAGTGAAAAAAAACAACCAGTCTATGAGATGTCAATCAGAGGGATGGAGTCGGCGAGCCCAGACGATGTCGATCCGAGGTGGGATTCTCCATTACCGAAATGAGAGCTGATGGACTGTTTGAATGCATCTCTGCCCTGAGTTTATCCCAGCTTTGTGTGGCTGATACAGTAATTGCAGGCAGTGATTAGGAAGCTCCCGCAGCACAAAGCACAGCCCGGATTAAACGCACACGCTGTGGCAGATGCAACGCATGCTGTCAATTATAATATACCACTCCAAATGGCACTAAGCAGGGACATAATAAAGTACCACAGCTCAAAGAGAGACAGGAGACAAGCCCATTTTGGAGGTTCAAGAGCATTCTCTGTTCGGGGTTGAAATGAAGTAGCCCACAATTTGAACAGCAGGTCTTGTCTTCTGTAACCAAGTGCCTGTAACAAAGAGCTTTATCTCATGAAAATACATATACATAATACATACTGGTCTCATGAAAATACATATAAACGCATATTTAGTATGTCATATAAAAACAGAAACGGTGTATTACTTGCACGTGTTTGGCATGCATATAAGATGCTGTTTTTGTCTGCATACAATATGAAATTTGTTAGTTTGCACAGGAGAAGTTTTTTTAAGTATAGTTACATATCAAATGTTTGCATATCTATAACACAAGTTTTTGTTTTTGAGTTGCTATACACAGATTCATAAGATCAGGTAGCTAAATCTCCTAAAACAACTTGCAGTGTTACATATAACTAAATGGAGTAAATGTTTTTACTCACAATTTTTAATATATGCTACACTCAAAAAAATGATTCACCAACACTGTTCAGTTGATTTAAAAAATATATTTTCATTTAACACAATTTAGTTTGGTTCCCTATTTAAACAACTGCATTATGTTAAACTGAGTTGAAACAGTTTTGGTTTGTTTCCAATATATATTTTTATTTTGAAAGAACACAAATGAATTTAATTATGTAACTAGGAAGTGGACTTCCCCTTCCCATCATGCATTGCACAGGACAGGATAAGGATAGTAAATCTTTAAATAAAATGTTATTTTAGGCATTTTTATTAAGATGATAAAACTGGGAGACTTGTAAATGTGTAATGCTATTTTATATTTGTATTTAAAAGACCTTATGCTATGTTAGTATTTTTGGGGGTTACCGTTGTGGTAAAGTGTAGAGCATGTGCTTAGGGACCTGCTAAAACAAGTTGTTTTAATAAAAATAATAATACTTTGGGCATGCTGTGGATGTATCAAAACCATCTTATGTTATGCATAACAAGTTGGCTAATGCCTAAAGTTAAGTAAATCAAACATATCTTTTTTTGTGTGTGTGTAAAAGGATGCCTTTCTATTTCAGTTAAATATTTTACTTTGAGTTCAACAAGCATAAAATGTATCATTTTCACTAAAACTATATTTGATCAAATTGAGTTCACCCAACTCAATTAAATTGAATCGCATTCATTTCTTTTCTCGTCATTTTCTCAATTCTCGTAAACGAAAACAGAAACTAAGACGAAAACTATTGGTTACCAACTATTGGTTGGTATTCATAATAATTGAAAAACTAAAACTAAACAAAACTAGCAACAGCCATTAAAAAAATTACTAAAATAAAATAATAATTGCCAAAAAATAAAAATCGTTTTCGTAATTAATAAGGGTTCATCCACTTCGGAAAATCGGACGTGTG